>CAUYRH010085789.1:0-14401 GCA_963574655.1 Perodicticus potto
GGAGCAAGGGGGGTAGGGTCTTGGTGTGTTCCACACCTTTTGGGGGCAAAACACGATTGTAAGAGGGACTTTACCCAACAAATGCAACCAGTGTAACATGGTTTCTTGTACCCTCAATGAATCCCCAACAATAAAAAAAAATAAAAGAAAAAAAAAAAAAGAAGTAGAATAACTTCACATGGGCCCATAGCTATTTGGGTATGATTTTGGAATTAGAAAGAGGAACACAGGCACAGGGGTTACAGATAAATCTTTGGGTCTACATTGAAGGCAAAGTGCCTAGAAAGAATGTAGTATATTTAATGTAAATTAAATAATTATTTGTCAAATGTGGGTATGTGACGTGTGCACATTTTACACTAATCCCCTACTAACAAACCTGACCCAGCTATGTGAGCTGTATGTCTGAAGTCCCAGGCTCATCCAGACAGCTGTGTTTAAGCCTTTCCTACACTCCCTGGGCAATTTATTTTAAACAGGGTAACTTAGATTGTAGTGATGCAGGGAAATAACTGATTATAAAATGAGGCTGAACTGCTGTTTTAGAATTTTTTAAGAGGGAAAAATGAAACTGTGTAGTTTGGGGAAAGTACCTGTCAGGAGAGGGAGAACAGAGGGGTCCTGTCCATAGGGACCTGACTCAATTCTCCAAATCCCTTGGTTAAATGCTTCATAATAACGTGAGCATGTCCCTGACACTCAGGAGGAAAGATATATTTTTCCCTTATTCTCACAGGGTGCAGATGAGATTAGGAAGTTTTGATTTTTGACAAATGACCTTGAAGTTTATATGAACTTTCCCCCCAATGATAAAATTAACTATAATGCAAGTCACAGGTAGTAATTGATTACTAATTTAGTGTTCTTTTCAGAGAATAAAAAAGGACCACCTGTGTTTAGACTGTCTCCAATGAGGTGACAGAATTGTGCTCACCTGTTACCATGAGCCATTGTCTCTGACCAAGTGGAAGTCAGAAAAGTGGCCAAACTCTTCCTTTGCAACAGTCACGTGGTTGCAAGCAAAACCAGAACTGCCCTCTGTGGAAGCCCAGAACTTCTCAGAGTTTTAGAGAAGGAGAAGAAGAAAAGGCGTTCCTTCTAAATAGGACAAAGGGCTGAAACCTGTAGGGATAGAATCTGAACATGTTTAATATAGTTTGGAGTACTCAGAGTAAATGACAAAGAGGCATGGTGAATTTATCTCTGCCTCTGTGTAACTTTTGTTTTATAAGAATAAAATTAAAATTATATGAGCCCAAGACTTGCGTTGAAACATTCCAGAAAAAAAGAAAAAAATTAAACCAGATTGGAAAATCTTTAATCATTACTCAAGTTCAATGAATCAGGGTACATGAGGATTATTATTATCCTTCACTTTTCCTTGTATATACATTTAAAAATTATGTAATAAAAAATTTATTGCATTTTTATTCCAGAAAATGGTGTCATCTCTGATTTTAGCTCTAAAATAGTAACATTTTAACGTTGCTTTTCTTCCCCTTCCAAATCCCCACAATGAACTCTGCCCTTTTGTATATTTACATCTCTGTTGAAAAAATTGTAACATTGTATGGGGATTTAGATGGTCCTGAAGCTTTAGACCATAATCAGTAAGGAAGTTGTAGCCTAGTCGGTAAAAAAGTTGCAGTGTACGGTAGAAGTGGGAGAATTGGGAAACAACACTTATAAAATCTGCTTCCAACAGATCTCATTAGTTGAAGACATAACCACCGTCTTCCCCAAGTATAGAATGACCTTTGTGGAATGGACGCAGTATGCTTGTTGTGTTCGTATTAACAATAAGTTGCCAGCCGTTTCTCCTTGGGAAGGATTGGCTATAAATCTGATAGTACATTCTTCTGCCATTTTGCATTAGAAGCTCTTTTCTGTTATGCTGCTATAAACATTTGAATACAAGTGTCTTTTTTGAAAAAACATCTTTTTTTTTCTTTGAGTAAATACCCAATATTGGGGTGTTTGGATCAAAAGGTAGGTCTACTTTAGTTCTTTTGGATACTTCCATACTACTTTCCACAGAGGTTGTACCAGTTTGCAGTCCCAACAAAGGTGAATGAGTGCTCTTTATCTCTGCATGGGGATTTTTCCATGCTACCATATCTTAGCACTTTGAATTCATAACGAAAAGACCTTTTGTTTATTTTTAATAATACTTATGTACCTATTTTTAAATTTTTTATTTCAGAGTATTATAGGGGTTACATAATTTGCATTTATACGGATGCACATGCTGCTTTGGGATTTTTTGATAGGAACCATTCTCCGCGGAGTTAGGTGATCTCTCATTGTGGTTTTGATTTGCATTTCTCTGATGATGAGGGATGTTGGCAGTTAGATGATCTTCATTTGAAAAGTTTCTGTTTATGTCTTTTGCTCACCTTTTAATGCGATTGTTTAATTTTTTCTTACTGACTTCCTTGAGTTCTTTGTAGCTTCTCGTTATCAGCCCTTTATCAGATGTAGAACATGCAAATATTTCTTTCCCATTAAGCAGTATTTCTATTTACTCTCTTGATTGTGTCCTTGGCTGTGCAGAAACTTTAACGTGATCAGGTCCTAGTTGTTCATATGTGTGATTGTGATCATCCTTGGGGTATGCTTCATCAATTCCTTCCCAACACTTGTAACAACCTGAATGGAACTTGAGACCACTTTTCTAAGTGAAGTATCACAAGAATAGAAAAAAAAAAAACCATATATACTCAATACTAAATTGGAACTAGTTCGTTAACACTTATGTGCACATATGGAGGTAAATCTCAACAGAAATCTAGTAGGAGGGAAGGGGAAGGAGAGTTAGGGCAAACTCACACCAAATACTTATAACATTGACTTAAAATGTATAAATGCGAATTGTGTAACCAAAATGTGTATACCCCTGTAATACTCTGAAATAAAAAACTTAAAAATAGGTGCATAAATATTATTAAAAATAAACAAAAGGTCTTTTCGTTATGAAGTAAAAGTGCTAAGATATGGTAGTATGGAAAAATATTTTTTAAAAATCATTTCATATTTTTCTTCAAAATTGTTTTGGAATTACTTCAAAAATCTAGTAACGTGCTTTCATTTACTCCCCTTTTTTGTATGTTCCACCTTTTCATCTCTTCCAGTCATCAGCTTCTCCAATTTCTTTACTTCTATAGTAAATTGTCTTCCTGACTCCACCCAGTTCCATTATGTTAAGCAGTTTATGCCATCACAGACTTTTTTGTAATCCTTTTCTAATCACTCTGGACTCTGGTCACTCCCTGAGACTCCTATGGCCACATTATAAACTTGTGAGACAGAAAAATGAATACATAGACATAATACCCAGATCTTCCATTTTGCAGCAGTGAAAAGATGATGAAATGAAATAAACCTAAGATTTTCAACCGTGCACACCCAGCATATTCCTAGAGGTGTGTTAGTTGGGGGATAATGAGTCTGTTAATAAGGGTCTAGTTAAAAAGAAAAGAACAGTAAACCGCACCAGTTTAATAGAGAGAATCTGATACAGATAATTGCTTATAGAGATACTAGTGGTCTCAAAATATATATAAAAAATTATCACAAAGAGAGTAAAGGGAGGAAGCAACCACCACCTTTGGGTCAGGGAGAAGCGAAGAGTTTGAAATACTAGAAGTTCAGAAGAGGAGCCCTGTAGAGCTGAGATTCAATCTTCTTAGAAGGGGAGAAGGCCAACCACCCCTAATAGGAGCCTGAGCCAGGACATCGGCTGAGCTAGAGCCTAGGCCTTGGAACAGAAGATGCTGCCTGTCTGGGGCTGTACCTCAAAAGCCTAAATTCAGTGCAAAGCACGCATCTCTAAGGATAGTGTTCTACCCAGTTAGAAGCTCTGAAGGGATATAATGAGTTCATTTTGGGAAGAGAGCTATTATCAGGGTAGCACTGTCAGGAACATCACTAGCTTCACAGAACAGAGAATAGACGTTTCTGCTACTCACACCTTTATCCAAATGTGAGAATACCCAGTAGCAACAATGATTTGATTCTTTTGCCTAAAAGTGGTTATCATTTATACACATATGATGTTCTCATCTTCTCTCCAAAAAGGACAGACACAAAAGTCAGTCAGTCACAGATTCCTTCTCTGGATACTCTTTATTATCCCTCTCCTGAATATTCTTTATTCTAAAGATTAATTTATAAAGTGGCTACTCATGAAAATCCTTTATAAAACGATAAAGGTAAGAATGAAGGACCAAGCAATTGGAGCACACTCACACACACTGCATTACATGCTGGGGTGACGCGGACTAGCTGCCGCAGTCCTTGTTTTTATAACCAGTCATGAAGCCATAGTTGATAATAGGCTTTGATCTGTAGAGTTTGCTAATGTATGAGGTGTAGGTACTCCACAAAGGCTGATTTCAAGCTGCCAAAATGATGTTATTGAATGTAGACATGAAAACGACGCACATCAGTGACTCTGGGGAGTCCACAGGAACCCACACCAGCACGCTGCTGCTTTCCCCATCTTGGAAGTTAAGTCACTTCTTCCCATTTTGCATTTGGCCATTCTGCACTCCTCATGCCACTGAGACAGATACAAGGAGGAGCATGTACTGGCCAACGCAATAGATTCTAGTCCATAAGATATATTGGATTTTCTGCTGCAGAGTGGGGCAAGGAAGACTGCCTGAAATCCATGGGATTCTCTAGAGGCTTTTCTCATTCTTCCAATCCAAATGGTAAAAGTAACAAAAATTAGAGCAAGGTCTGGCACAGTGGCTCACTCCTGTTATCCTAGCACTCTGGGAGGCTGAGGCAGGTGGATTGCTTGGGCTTGGGAGTTCCAGACTAGCCTAAACAAGAGCAAGAGCCCCCCTCTACCAAAATAATAATAATAATAATAATAATAATAATAGAAAAACGGAGGCAAGAGGATTGTTTTGGCCCAAGAGTTGGAGGTTTCTGTGAGCTATAACACTATGGCACTCTAACCAGGGAAAAATCTTGAGACTCTGTCTCAAAAAAAAAAAAGAGAAAGAAAATTAGAGCAGAGCAAAAAAACAAAAAACAAAAAACAAATACACAAACCAACTACAAATAGACAGATGGGGCAGGGTTCACACATGGTTTAGACCTTTCAGAAATGAAAGTTGAAATCATTAGGTAAAGAATTCCAACCAGCTGAGACTCTGACAGAAAGCAAAGGGCATATGGAACTCACGATGGATAAAGATCACTGATTAGTAATCTTTGTGTCCCCAACATCTAACAGTGTTATGGCACATTTACATGCTCGATGAACATTTGGTGATTGAACAAAATTTGTCTATCCAGCTAATTACCTAAATTGTCCTTAAATCAAATGATTTTTTCAGAACTAAATTATCAATATGTTAATGACTTGAGGTTTGCAATCCCCACTATTTGTTTTCCAATAAATGCATGTGAAAATAGAACCACAAAACGACTAAATTAACTTTGCTATCCTGATAAAAGAATCTTGTGAGTAATCCTGATCATAGATTCCCAAGTTCCTCACTTTGCTTTTCATTGTATTGATAGGAGGGATTTTGGAGAACTAAATATAAAACATCTGCTTTCAACTGACTTGACTAGCAGGTGCAGAATAATAATAAATCATTAATTTGGATGCTGAACTTAAAGAATGACACCAATCCACAAGCAATACACATTGTTTGCTTGTTCTCAGTGTCATACCTTTCCTTCTAAGCCCGCCCCCAAATTGCAGGGAAATAAAGCAAAAAGCCATATTACCCAGAATCCATTGCCAGGAAGGCAGTGGGACACATTCTTGAAAGTTTGGGAGGCAGGAGAGGAGAATGGTGAGAGGAGACTGGTTTGGGAAGGTCTGTGGGCACCAACAGGTATGCAATAGACAAAGGGCATTTTAAGCAGCCACAGGAGTTCCATCTGAGAATTATCCACTTTAATGTTCTCTGGCTTGATATAAATGATGCAGGCTTCCTGAGGCTTTCTGGAGTCCTGAAAATGACCCTCACGGGCACTTCAGGAAGCTCATGTCACTAGCAAAAAACTCCCCATGCTAACTTCATTTCTCAATGCCCTCAACATGCCCTTTTTGTAACCCTTGCAATAGTTTGGAAAACCTCTATGTATCCATTTAAATACCTTTCCTGTATCACATTCATCTCTGGCTACCTATGCAAGATACACCATTCTGTCCCATACTGTTTCCTCTCAAGTGATATGAATAAGGTAGAGGAATAAGCAAAAAGAAGGCAGAAAAAATCAATACTTATAAATATTTATTAATTATTCTTTTAAATTAATAGAAAGATTTCCTAGTCCCAGGGATCCTTATGGATGAATCAGATAAACATTTGTCAAAAAATACTGGAAAACAACTTTCTCCCAAGAAGACAGATGAATGGCCAACAAACACATGAAAAAATCCTCTGAGAAATGCAAATAAAAATCTCCTTAGGACATCACCTATCCCCAGTGAGAAAGGCCAACATCACAAAGTCCCCAAACTGCAGATGCTGGGTGAGTGTAAAGACAAGGGAATGCTTTCATACTGCTGGTGGGATTGCACACAAGTGCAGCCATTTTGGAAAGAAGTATAGAAAATCTTCAAAGAGTTAAAAGTAGAACTTTTATTTGGTTCCACAATCCCATTACTAGATGTCTACCCAGAAGATAAAAAACAAATCATTTTATCATAAGAATAGGATATTTATACTCAAATGTTTATCGCCACTTAATGCACAGTCACAGATACATGGAAACAACCCAAGTGCCCATCAACCCATGAATGGATTAATAAACTGTGGTATATACATACCATGGAGTCATAAAGGAAGATAGAGACTTAACATCTTTTGTATTTACCTGAGTGTAGCTGAAGAACATTCTCCCTAGTAAAGTATCTCATGAATGGAAAAAGCAAACATTTGTCATGACCCCTATGGTCTCAGTCACCACAGGAAGAAACCAGGCATAATACGGATTAGAAGTACAAGCTTGCAGGAGACAGGCTAACCTTAATTGCAGGGTAGCCCCAAGCCCCCTCCACTAGGCTATTTAATAAGGTTATACACAACAGGTGTGGAGAGTTACATAATTGACATATACAACAGGTGTAGAGAGTTAGGGTAATTACATACAAGGGCTGCATGCATAAGGATTGCCACCTGTTCTCCTCACGTGTTCTTTCCCCACAACTCTCATGAAGAACTACTAAGCATCAATGTTTAACACATGCTTACTAGTGAGTGACTGATCTTATCTCATTCTGGAGTACTGAGTTACTTGGGGGATTGCCCCTAAGTCACAAAACGTCTCTAGGCTTACCAGGAGACTGTTCTGTCATTTCCTTTTAATGTGATAAGAATCAGTAACTGTCCTTTGCAAGCATGGTGGCCATTCCTCTACAAAACATCCCATGTGCTCAATACCAATTTGAAACTACTAGATGAGCTGGGAGTGGTAGTTCACACCTGTAATCCTAGCACTCTGGGAGGCTGAGGCAGGTAGATTACTTGAGCTCAGGAATTTGAGACCAGCCTGAAGAAGAACGAGACCCCATCTCTAAAAAGATCTGGGCATTGTGGCCAGCACTGGTAGTCTCAGCTGCTTAGGAAGCTGAGGCAAGAGAATCACTTGAGCCCAAGAATTTGAGGTTGCCGTGAGCTGTGACACCATAGAACTCTACCCAGGATGACAAAGTGAGACTCTGCCTGTCAAAAAAAAAAAAAGAAGGAAGGAAGGAAGAAACTACTAGATGAACAATTACAGGCCCACATAAGAGAAAAATACAATTAAATTCAAGAATAGAGGAGGGGAGAAGGGGAGGGGCATTCAGGAAGCTCCCACCTAAGGGGCACGATGTAGGGCTATGTGGCTCACCTGCTGAGTGGAGGACTCAACTACACTCAAACGTTACCCAACAAACAGAAACAATGGAACCTAATTGTATGTACTCTTAGATTAATCTGAAGTTTTTAAAACAGAAAAAAAGGGGGGGGGAAAACAAAAATGTATTAGAAAACAGTATTGTTTTGGTGTCATAGTAATCACATCTAAAATTGTCTTTAATGCTGCAATATAATAATTCTGTGAACCATCAGGAAGCCACTAGAAAGTGAGTATCCTGATCCATCATGAAATTGTTATTAAATAATCTAAAAGGTGATATAATAATAATAGTAATCATATTGACAGCTAATATTAGGTCTTAAAAATTCTACAAGGTACAGGATGCATAATTTTTTCATTAAATATTCAAAATGAAAGGATTATTCTGCAGTTCTTCCGACCTAATTATTTTGACATGATATAAAAACTACAAATCAACATACATGGAATATGTCACATAATCAAACTCTCTACTATTTATGTACTTTTGGACATGCCAAAGAGTGTGATTTACACGCTCTCTGATTTCACTAGTACCTCAGGGTGATTGATACTCCCTCTGCTCGTCCAGCTGTCTGTAGTTGTAACTTCTAACTCCAAACTTTGTCTCACATCTCTCTATTTTAGTCCATCCAGCTATTTTATGCTCATCTTTGATAGACTTAACCCCTCAGTACTGCTTCTGTACTTTTTCTCTCCATCCGACCACCACTAATCCAATTTGCAGCCAGCATACAACACATAGTCCTAATAACATACTCAGGATCACATGAATCACTTGCTTTAAACTTTCCATTTTCTTCTGTGATAAAATCCAAGTTTCCTTTGGCCAAGAAGGGCTCCTGCCTCTCCTTTAAGCCTTGTCACATCACCCTGTGCTCTTCCCCTCACTACATTGCAGCCACTCTGCTCCTCTGTACCTCCCTCCCTCCTGGGCTTTAGCATCTTGGCATTTGTTCTGTTTCTCTGGTAAATGCTTCATTTGTGCTTTTTTGGAAAACTTTGTATTTTGTAATAACTTCAAATTTGCACAAATATTCCCAGAGAATTATTAAGAACTCCCAGAGACCCTGTTTACAGATTACAACACTCACATTCATAACTGAAGTGAAACAGTCACAATCATGAAATTACCATCCATTGAATAGTGATTAAATATTGTTTTCCAAGCCCTAAATTCTATTCAGATATTTCCAATCTCATTATGACCCCAGTAATATACTTTAAAGGACTAGAATCCAATCCAGGATTGTGTGACACATGTAATTTCCATGTTTCATTAGCCTTTTAAAATCTGAAGCTGTACCCCAGGCTCTTCATGTATTTAATGTCTTTCCTGACAAGTTTGAAGAGTGCAGGCCAGTCAGTTACTTTGCACAATGTCTTACATTGATTTGTGCTCTCCTCATTGCATTGTGTCAGAAAGTACATGATGGCTAACTGTCAATATTACTAGTGGTGTTAACTTTTATCAACTGGTTAAGATCAAGTCAGGTTTCTCCACTGGAGAATTAATTGATGTATGTTTTTATTAACTCATAAACATGTTAAAGATTTTTTAGAAATATAATTTGACAATGTAAATAATCTATTCCTCATTAAAATTTCACTCACCAATTTTTTGATTCGTTCATGATTCATGAGTGGATTAATTATTACAATTATGGTTGTCAAATGCTGATTTTCCAATCCTAGAATTCCTTTCACACTTATTAATTGGTATTCTACTTAAGGACTACTTGCACTCTCTTCCATTTATTTATTATTTACTTATATACTCATATGTATGTATAAATTTTAGGTTTCTTTTTTACCCAGAGTTACAATTGTTACTATCATGATTCGATGATCTGGTTCTCTAATATGTGGTCAGTGGAAGCCCATTCAAAGCTTTTGCTGTATCCATTTGACACATCTCCATCATTCTTTGAGCGTTTCCTTTCTTCCAGCCCAATAAGTTATTCTGAGATCATCTGGTAGTTTTCCTGTCCAAATCCTGGAGTCAGCCATTTCTTCCAGGAGCCCTGTAAGTTCATAGTAATTTAAAAGGGTATTTATATTGGGCAGCAGCTGCAGCTCAGTGGGTAGGGCACTAGCCACATACACCGGGGCTGGTGGGTTCGAACCCAGCCCAGGCCAGCTGAACAACAATGACAACTACAAGAACAACAACAAAAATAGCCAGTCATTGTGGTGGGTCCCTGTAGTCCCAGTTACTTGGGAGGGTGAGGCAAGAGAATCGCTTAAGCTCAAGAGTTTCAGGTTGCTGTGAGCTGTGACTCCACAGCACTCTATCCAGGACAACTGCTTGAGATTTTGTCTCAAAGAAAAAGGGGGGGTAATTTATAAAGCAAGATAAGGGCTTCAGTGGTGTTCATTTCAAATTGAGCATCATAATTTATTGGCTGGTCTGTGGAAAGAATTTGGAAACATTTGTATTTGTATATGTATGCATACCTATATGTCTATATCTATTTCTAACTATTTCACAGTGTTACTTTCAATTCTAGACTTCCATGTCTGTAACTCTCACATTTTTAACAGTGAGAAGACGGGCTTCCTTTATCCTTAACTTCTTTGCTTCTTTTCTTTATCCTTCTATATTGTATGTACCAATATTCTGACAGTCCTGGAGAAAGTTTAACACCTAGGGAGGGTGGAAAGGAAGGCAATAGCAAAAGGGAGAAAGAGGAAACCTCCTCAAGTCTTTTAACTAGTTTAATTTCATTCCTGAGATCTTAGCTCAAAGACGCAACCATACTTTAAAATTGTCCCTTTTCACAATAGAATGTGCAGGATCTAAATAAAAATATAAGAAAATTAACAATCTAGTTTTTATAATGTCTTATTTTTTGAAGGTGTCAGATTTGTGATACATGACTCCAGAAAACTGGTTAAGATCTCAGATTCTTTTGGACTTGATTCTGCTTCTTACTAGCTGTGTGAACTTGGGAAACAGATTTCTTTTAAACTGGAGGTCATAGTATGATGTTCCCTAACTCGTTCACATTTTCTGAAGAACAAATGAAACAAGAACTATGAAGTTCTTGGCATGAGCTTTATCTGTCTTGTAGTAAACAGTCAGAAAGCATTTACTGTTGTTGAAATATGTTTTGGGTAGTACTATTATTGCCATTAACTTAAGTTACTATTAGTATTAGCACTCCTCTGATTTTTTTCTGCAAGAATTTATATATCTCCCAAATAATAATCATACACTGCATAGTTACTGTTAAACTATAGTAAAACTGTTGTTTCTTGAGAAACATGATACATTCGTAGCAATAGAAAATAGTAAATACTTTCAACCATATTATTTAAATGATGTGAATAAATTTGTTAGTCTGCCTATAAAAACAGGTTCCATTTATTTTCAAAGATAATTCATGTAATTTTACACAGAACAATGCACGTACATAAACATACAGTATAATGGCTAATTCATCCTTTAACTACTTATATTTTAATAAAAGAGTTTTAAAAATAGTTTACTAATACATAAACATACAGAATAATGGCTAATTCATCCTTTAACTACATACATTTTAATAAAAGAGTTTTACAAATAGTTTTCTAACGTTCACAATTGTTACTGAAATTTTAATACATTATTTCAATTTTCTTGATGTTTGCTTTCATTTAGGAAAACATGTTTAATGATTGCTTATATTTTATTGTTAAGAATCAGTAAGATAGGTATTTTCACATATTTATAAGTTTCTACATAAAATAAAAGTCCATTTCACTTTTAAATTACATGATAATCTTTAAATATACACCTTCCAAAGTACCAATTATTACTTGGATATAGCAGAAATGAAAATGCCTTGAAATATTAATAGGGAAATGTACTACTGCCCTCTTATGGAAAATACTTGAATAACAGTGCTTTACCTGTGGTTTATTCTGTTAAGGTGGAAAGAGATACAAATAAGATTTAAACAATACAATTGAATTTATTACACTTTATTCTGTTCACTTACTGTTTTGCTTGTTGATTTTTTGACTACAAAACATTTTTAAATTTTTCCTTTGTATAATTTTCTTTTTCCTTTAAGCTTATCAGTATAGAATTTTTACAAATTTCTTTCTCATACGGTGTCCTTTAAACTTGTCAGAATTGCAATAATATACTTAGTTACAAACTGAAATAAGTATTTAAGTTTGAGCATTGGAAAAAATACTCATTTGAATGTTTAAACTATGGTTGCTTAACACAGAAAACTGGATATAGGTGGAAAATAATAGTTCACACCATATAACATGTATTTGACTTGCATTTTTCTAGATACAAAGCATTATCCTCTGTTAACGCACTGTAGGGGTTAATGTAGAAAACACAGAACATCAATATAGTGTGATTAGTACTGTTGCAAGGGTAAGCAGAGTCCAGTAAAAGAAAACACCATCTAAGTTGAGAGATGAGTTAACCAGTTTGTCCATCATTGTTCGGTTATTATTATGTGTATATGGGTGTATGAGTAAGATGCCACCAGTTATCTTTGAAAACAAATAGAACCCTTTCATAATAGATAGGCTAGCACAACTAATTTATTCACATCATTTTAAATAATATACTCAAAATTACATGCTACATAAATCTAGTTCTTCTAAGGGTAATAATAAAGTATGGCTTTCACTACTTTTCTTCATAGTTCTAGAAAAAATGCAAATAATTCGAACTTTTAAAAGTATAATTCCAACCAAGATTGAGAGTCTGTCTCAAAAAAAAAAAAAAAAAAAAAAAAAGTATAATTCTGGTCTGACCATTTTTGTTAAAAATCGAAAGCTTGAGAGCTCATCGTGACCCAGGCCACGTCGCTCTGCCTGGCGGATCCAGAAAGGACGTGACAGGCCAGGACAGGAAAGCAGCGCTCACGGTCCTTCCTTCTACCTACTGCACACTGCTCATTAATAATATTACACAGATAATGCCTTTCATCCTACTAGAAATACAAATGCACTCACACATAAATTTCTTCATCTCTGATGATGAGAATTATGTTGTAAAGTCCAAAATTTGTAACTCTATACATTCTATTGTCCAAAAATTATTTTCATAGATTTCATTCAGAAATAGCATCACTTAACGCCAAGAATATTTTCTTTCTATACCAAAAACTTTTTATGGCATTGACATTACTTGAACTTGGGTGATCATAGCAAGAAAGTACTTAGACTTTAATCATGTAAAATTATTGTATTCCTATAAATCTATCTACTTGTGACATTTTAGGTACCTTCATTCAGTTATGGAAGAAGCAAGGCAAAATCGCAGTTAGTGTTTCTCATGACTAAATGGACCTTCGTTACAAGAAAACAAATAAAACATGGAATGCTTCTACCCATCCCCCCCCCCGTCCTATGGGTGTGTTCACTCTGCCTAAACATGGAGAAACGGTTTTGTTACCAGCCCCGGTTAACCTGGATGGCCATTTCATGCAGAGCACTGAGGGTCAGACCGTAAGGACGCTGAAGGAGGCTGTGCTGACATCTCCAGACACTTTATTCCTTTCCAGCGCCTACCGTCATAGATGCGGTGGGGAATTTGACTCCCTGGGACCTCTCAAGGAGCCAGCGCACTCTGTGCACCCACTGAAGGGTTGACTAAGTGTAAATTTAGTCTAGAGCAAAAATGTTTTGAATATATAACCACTTTAGGAAGGAAGATATTGTGTAACTTTGTAAGCTATGAGAAGGAACCTGTTTAATGTATACTCTGATGCGTAATGACATTGCTAATATTCACTTTTACTGTGAGAATGAAAGTAACAAAGGGAGAGGAGGGCAGAACAGTTCCTTGGGAGATGTTCTCGCTGGTGTCTGGAATTGCTGGCTTTTCTGTAAGGAAAGTAAAACTGTTGATCTCCCATCTGTTCCTCTGTTATCTGGTTTGTATCGCAGGAAGGCCAACTCTTTGGTATGACAACAATATTAGCATTTTAATTTAAATAAGTTGAAAATTTGACAATTTGAAAACTTCAAAAAACTAAAGTTTATTATATGAACTACTATACTGTTTAAAAGAGCACAGAAAGGTAAATAAAAATTAAAGTGATGAAAAAACAGGTGTATTGTTTTCTTATTGGAATGAATCTGTAGAATTTAACGAGAAGGTAGATTTATCTACTTGGGAGGTTAATGTTTGTTTGAGTATCAATGCTGGTGTGGATGCAGAGAGAAAGCATGCGTAAGCACTATTGGTGGGACTACAAATTAGTACAACCTCTTTGGAAAACTGTATGGAGATTCGTCACAGAACTAAAAATAGAGCTACATTTGATCCAATAATCCCATGACCCAAAGGAAAAGAAGTCATTTTTTCTTTCTTTTTTTTTTTTTTTTTTTTTTGACAGAGCCTCAAGCTGTCACCCGGGATAGAGTGCCGTGGCATCACAGCTCACAGCAACCTCCAACTCCTGGGCTCAAGTGAGTCTCCTGCCTCTGCCTCCCAAGTAGCTGGGACTACAGGCGCCCGCCACAATGCCCGGCCATTTTTTGGTTGCAGCCGTCATTGTTGTTTGGC
>CAUYRH010085790.1:0-15606 GCA_963574655.1 Perodicticus potto
TTTTTTTTTTTTTCGTAGAGACAGAGTCTCACTTCATCGCCCTTGGTAGAGTGCCGGGGCGTCACACAGCTCACAGCAACCAACTCCTGGGCTTAGGCGATTCTCTTGCCTCAGCCTCCCAAGTAGCTGGGACTACAGGTGCCCGCCACAATGCCGAGCTATTTTTTTGTTTTGCAGTTCGGCCGAGGCCAGGTTTGAACCCGCCACCTTTGGTATATGAGGCCGGCACCCCACTCGCTGAGCCACAGGTGCCACCCCCAACAGGCTATCTTAATTGGTGTCTTCAACAAATTAATGGTGGCTAGATATGGTGGCTTACACCTGTAATTTTAGCAATTTGGGAGGCCAAAGTGGGAGGATCATTTGAGGTCAGAAGTTTGAGATCAGCCTGAGCAACACAGCAAGACCTCATCTCTAAAAAAAAAAAAAAATGGCTCGGTGCCTGTAGCTCAAGCAGCTAAGGTGAGAACACATACATCAGAGCTGGTAGGTTTGAATCCAGCCCGGGCCTGTCAAACAATGACAACTACAAACAAAAAATAGCCCGGCGTTGTGGCGGGCGCCTGTAGTCCCATCTGCTTGGGAGGCTGAGGCAAGAGAATTGCTAAAGCCCAGGAGTTGGAGGTTGCTGTGAGCTGTGACGCCACAGCACTCTACCCAGGGCGACAGCTTGAGGCCCTGTCTCTAAAAAAATGAAAGAAGAAGAAGAAATAGAAAAAAGAAAAATTATCCGAGCACAGTGACATGCACCTGTAGTCCTAGCTACTCAGGAGGCTGAAGCAGGAGGATGCCTTAAGCCTGGAAGTCTGAGGTTGCTGTGAGCTAGGCTGACACCACTACATTCTAGCCTGGGCAACATAGTGAGACTCTGTCACAAAAAAATACCCAAGCATGGCTCGGCGCCTGTGGCTCAATGGGCTAAGGCGCCAGCCACGTACACCTGAGCTGGGGGGTTCGAATCCAGCCCGGGCCCGCCAAACAACAATGGTGGCTGCAACCAAAAAATGGCCGGGCATTGTGGCGGGCGCCTTTAGTCCCAGCTACTTGGGAGGCAGAGGCAGGAGACTCGCTTGAGCCCAGGAATTGGAGGTTGCTGTGAGCTGTGAGGCCACAGCACTCTATCCAGGGTGACAGCTTGAGGCTGTCTTAAAAAAAAAAAAATACCCAAGCAATTTTCCCCCCACAAAAACAGAAAATCCAACAAACATACAAACAAAAAAAAAAACAAGTTAATGGTATTAAAATATGAGTGTCCATGTGAGCAAAGCTGTTCCACATGAAGATATTTGAGATATAAGCAAAGGCAATGTTTGGACCCTGTTCCAAACAAACCAACTGTAGGAGGACATTTTGGGAACAACCAGAAAAATCTGAATATGGACTGGGTATTAGATCATATCAGGGAATTAATGTCAATGTGTAGGTATGATCAGGAGTTTGTGGATATGTAGCAATTACCTTTATTCTTTAGATATGAGTGCTTAATTTGGGAGAGCTAAAAGGTTATACATGAGGTTTTTTAACAACAGGCAAAAAATAAAGAAGAGAAAAAGACAAAGAAGAAACAAATATGCCAAATCTGATAATAGCTGAACATGGGTAAAAGGTACAAAAGGTATCATTATACTATTCCCTCTGCTTTTATGCACACAAATTTCCCAGTAGAACGTTAAGATCACAAATTCCTCTTTTGTTAGGACCAGAGAATGGTAAAATTAATGTCCAGTTTTTTTGTTTGTTTGTTTTGTTTTTGAGACAGAGCCTCAAGCTGTCACCCTGGATAGAGTACCGTGGCATCACAGCTCAAAGCAACCTCCAATTCCTGGGCTCAAGCGAGTCTCTTGCCTCCGCCTCCCAAGTAGCTGGGACTACAGGCGCCCGCCACAACACCCGGCCATTTTTTGGTTGCAGTCATCATTGTTGTTTGACGGGTCCGGGCTGGATTCGAACCCACCAGCTCAGGTGTACGTGGCTGGCACCTTAGTCCAATGAGCCACAGGCGCCGAGCCTAATGTCCAGTTTTATCTCAGACACAGGTTAGCTGCTGTTGGCCTTTAGACAGATTGAATATAATCCATAGAGTTTTTAGAAAGATAATTGCTGGGCTCGGCGCCTGTGGCTCAATGGGCTAAGGTGCCAGCCATGTACACCTGAGCTGGAGGGTTCGAATCCAGCCCAGGCCCGCCAAAACAACAATGACGGCTGCAACCAAATAAAAATGGCCAGGCGTTGTGGCGGGCACCTGTAGTCCCAGCTACTTGGGAGGCAGAGGCGGGAGACTCGCTTGAGCCCAGGAATTGGAGGTTGCTGTGAGCTATGATGCCACGGCACTCTACCCAGGGTGACAGCTTGAGGCTCTGTCTCAAAAAAAAAAAAAAGAAAGATAATTGCTGGCATTATTTTAAAATTGGATGAGTTCACATTAAAATCTAGGTTTTTTCGTTTGTTTTTATCACCTAGGCTGGAGTGCAGTGGCTCAATCATAGCTCATTGCAGCCTTGAACTCCTGGGCTCAAGGAATTCTTCCACCTCAGACTCCCAAGTAGCTGGGACCATAGACATTTGCCACTACACTCAGCTAATTTTTATTATTTTTTATACAGATGGCGTCTCACTATGTTTCCAGGGCTGGTCTCAAACTCCTGGCAAGTGATTGAAGCAATCTTCTCTTACTGGCCTCCCAAAGTGCTAGAATTAGGGTGTTAGCCATGGTGCTCAGCCAAAAATGTGGATGGTGATGGGCAGTGCCTGTGGCTCAGTGGGTAGAGAGCCAGGCCCATATACCAAGGGTGGCAGGTTTGAACCCTGCCCCGGCCAAACTGCAACAAAAAATAGCCAGGTGTTGTGGTGGGCGCCTGTAGTCCCAGCTACCTGGGAGACTGAAGCAAAAGAATTGCCTAAGACCAGGAGCTGGAGGTTGCTGTGAGCTGTGATGCTACAGAACTCTACTAAAGTCACCATCGTTGAGACTCTGCCTCAAAAAAAAAAAAAAAATACTCTTATCAAAAATGTGGATGGTGGGGGGATTGTCTTGATTAGTGAGCAAAAAAAAATCCTAATTTCTGGCCTCACTTAAAAATTTGCAATAACTGGCTGTATCTCCTGTGGCAAGGCACATAGTAGGGGCTTCATAAATATTTGGTGGGTAACGCCTGTGGCTTAGTGGGTAGGACACCCGCCCCATATACCAAGGGTGGCAGGTTCAAGCCCAGCCTCGACCAAAGTGCAACAGAAAATAGCCGGGCATTGTGGCAGGCGCCTGTAGTCCCAGCTACTCGGGAGGCTGAGGCAGGATAATTGCCTAAGACCAGGAGTTGGAGGTTGCTGTGAGCTGTGATGCCACAGCACTCTACTGAGGGTGACAAAGTAAGACTCTGTCTCTAAAAATAAAACAAAAATAAAATAAAAAAATAAATATTTGGTGAGTTAACAAAAATGAAAGAACCAAAGATCTCAGAAGTGTAAGTGCTCAGATCTTTTGAAAGCCATATCTTCAGCACTACAGAGTCTGACATTCATTAAATTTCAGGTTTAAAGGGCCCCTGCAATCAATCCTACTGTCCACATTGTATAAATGGGGAACCTGAAACTCATAGAAGGGGTGGGGTTGGAACAGAGCTGCTTATCCCCAGCACTGCTTGCTACCTCCTGCTCTCCCGCTTAGGGACTCACTCGAGGCTGACTGCAGGGGTAGCTAAACAGGTGGACTTTGCCAAAATCATCAGCTGAAGCCAGCAACTTCCCATCGTGGGATCGGGCCACAGCGTTGATATCAGTACCGTCTGAACCCTCGGACCAGATCCCTGTGGGCAAGATGGGGGAAATGGCGAGATGTCAGCTGGGGTCAGGGACCCCTACAGAAGCAAGTCCCCACCCCAGATTCCCTGCCTTCTTTCCACCTAGCCTACAGGTATCCAAGGATAGAAGTCAGAATCATCTGATCTTTTGAAAATGAGACTCTAACCCTGTCCCTGCATGTCTCAAAATCCTTCCATGGCTCCCTAATGTCCTTAGGAGAAAGCCTATCACCCTCAAGGTTCAGTGAGCACCATTTGCTGCTTCAGTCTCATCCTTACAGTGCTCCCCTTAAATCCAGCAATGATTTAGCCAGTCTGCCTTCCCCTACCTTCTTGCATTTCTCCAAATGCTAAGTGCCATGTCACTTCTTGGCTTTTGCACATGCTATTGCCTTTGCCTAGAGACTGTCTTCTTCACTGCCCTGGAAAGTACTTCTGCATCCTCCAGGTTCAGATGTGTCTTCCTCCAGGAAGCCCTCCCTCACTCCCACTCCCTCTCAGACTGGGGCAAACACCTCCTGCTGGCCCCACCAGGCTTCCCTGTCCCAGCCCTGCCCACTCTGGGTCATCATTCTGAACCTGTCGTTATCACTGCCCTGCCTGGGGGCAAAGAGGGCACAGAGGTGCTCAGGGAATACATGTTGAGTGCATTAGTGCCTGAATGAATGGGCAGCCAGGGCACCAGTTATGTGGATCATTTCTCTGGGCCAGTTGCCACCATCATCAGATTTCTTTTTATTATAGCTCTAAGTGGCCATCTCACTGTTCTTTCTTCTTACACAAATCACACTGTAAAAGAATAAGTCCCTTGCCCTGAAGAACTAATAAGAGACTGTGAAAATCACCAGTCAGAGATGTCTCCTGTCCTCAGTGGGATTTCCTCATTCTAGAACTTACCAAACACCCTGAACCCCAGGACACAAGTAGCTGTGGCCCATTCTATGTTCCTCACAGCATCTGCACTGGTGATCTGCTTACAGGTGGCCGCATCCCCTGGGACAGAAAATCGGGGGAGATGTTTAGAGCTAGAAGAACTCATACAACTATTTCACAGACATTGGGCACTAAGGGCCAAGACAGAGGTGGTTCAGGCTCCTTCCACCTCTCCATACTGGCTGACTAGGCTGGATAATAGGTCTTGACATCCACAGCCTGAGCATAGCATCTGCTTCAAAACCTGCATCCCACCCATCCAACCAGAAAGTGGAGAAACTGGTTAAAAGCAGGTTACACCAGAGAATTCTAAATGAGGACAGCCCCTGAATACCAAGAGTCAGGGAAGAGAGGGACCTGAAATCCCCACCTCCCCTCCCAGAACTCAGGGAAATTTGTGCAAATCACACTTGCAAGTGAGACTGAGGGAGGAATGTCTTTGGGTCTTGGAGAACTCACAGTACAGAATCTCATAGTCCCCGGAGTTGGTCACAAAGCAGCTGCTGTCCTGGGCCCAATCCAGGTGAGTGATAAAACTGGAATGGCCCTGCAGAGGACCAAAGGGGTGAAATTAGAGCTGGAGAGGGCAGAACCAATGAGAGGGGGCGGGATTAGATTGGGAAGGGTGGAAGGCAAAATACAGAAGTAGGGTGAGAACACAAGGGGTCTGAAGAGAGGATACACAGGCCTTTGGTGTGGGGGCGGGGCCAGACTACTGTGGGCGGGGCCAGACTGTGATGGGCCGGGCCAGACAAAAGCACTTAAAACACAGTGGAAATTTAGAACAAGTGTGAAGAGCTAGACACAGAGGGACCAGCTTTGAATGCAGGGGGCAGGGCTACACGGAGGAGTGTGCTTAGAACGTGAGGGGTGGGGCTACACGGAGGGAGGGGCTTAGCACGTGAGGGTGGGGCTACACAAGGGGCGGGACTAGAACACAAGTGGTAAAATGTGTGGGCAGAGCCAAGACTCCTTGGTGTGATCAGGGTAGTCAGTTGAGTGTTGAAGCTGTGCTCCCTTTAGGTAGAAAAGTGGTTAATTCTGCACCCCGTGTGCGGGGTGGTGGGTGGCGGCGCGGTCTGGGGGCCACAGCCCACTCACCGAGCATTTGCCCAGACGGCTGACCTTGCGGCCGCCCTGGTCCACCGTGTACACGTACACCAAGTTGTCGTGGGAGCCCACAGCCAGGTACGCCCCGTCTGGGGGAGGGGGAGGGGGCTATGAGGAGGCACCCAGGCTCTGCCCCCTCTTCACCCAGAACTTAGCCCCCTCTGCAGTCCCAAGCTCCACCCTGCTACAGTCCTTCCCAGGCCTGTCCTCTAGGCTCCATCCCTTCCAGCTAATAACTCTGAACCCCAGGCCCTGCCTCTCTAGTGTCCCAGGCCTGCCACTTACCTGGGGAGAAGCTGACCACTGAGATCTGTTCATTGCCATCTGTGTGGATAGCCACCAGGTCATGGGTCTCCGTGTCCAACAGCAGCCATCTTTGAGGAGAAGGCATGGTGGGGGGAGGAGGGGTGAGCTGACCTGACACAGAGGGGCAGCCACAGGTGGGGCCTGAGGGAGGGATCAGATGGGCCCCAGAAGAGATTTGGGAGAGGCTGACCCAAAGGAATATTGAGTAATCAGGGCTTATGAAACAGTGGGCTTTAGAGTAGCAGAGAAGTGGGGAGAGAGGGGCCAATTGCCCAGGGAGCAAAGAAGCCCTCCCCAAATGCCCTCCTCAGCTTTACCTGCCAGTCACTGTGCCCACCGCTAGGACAGAGCCATTGGGGTGGAAGCCAGCAGAACGAGCAGGGTCCTGTGAAGGGAGAGGAGGCAGGGCTCAGAGCTGGGGTTCCATGTCTCTCTGGCCATTCTCCTGCCTCAGAGGCAACTGTCAGCCTGGCATGAGGGTTCTCCCCTCCCTCTCTTGCCCTTCAGGGACTCACCAAAAACCATTCCCTTTTCCTTCAACGTGTTAGCCTGAATAGAAAACATTCCTCCTGTCACTGCCGTCTCTGGGTCCTTTTTTACTCATGCTCTAAATGTCTATAGGCTCATTTATCCAAGATTACTTCCTTAGCTAATTTACTAGATGTAGGAATGTTGGGACAAAGGGTGCATCTGATTGTGGGATACAGATCACAGCGGCTTTTTCAGACTTCGATACATAATGCTATTCGCTTTCTAAAAAAGGGTACCTACTTATCACTAGTTTTCTCTGAGGGCTTGTTTCCTCACATCTTCATCATCACTAGATGTCATTATTTTTCATTTTGGGGGCTCTTTGGTTGGTTTGCAGGCAACACAGCACCAGGGAGTCAGACCTGGCTTCAAATAGTGGCTCCAACACTTTATAGCTATGTGAGTAACATCAAATAACTTTCCTTGTCTGAGACTCAGTTGCCTCAATGGCAAATGGAGGTCTTCAAGACACTTTCCAGGATCATTTTAAGCAAGATGTGAAGTCCTTAGCCTGGCAAACTAGTAGGATGGTCCACAGGAAACACGCGGTAAAGGTTAGCTATGACTATAACCACACTGTGACACAGAGCAAGGGATTTCACCTTTCTAAGCCTGTTTCCAAGTGGGGATCCAGCATCTCTACTACCTTGCAGAGTTTGTAAGAGGAACCAATAAGATGGTACAGGTGAAGTGCTCAGCCATTTTCTCCTGGCACTGTCCATAGTCTACCTGAATCAGAATAACCTGAGGGAGCCTGTTACAAAGTGCAGATTCCTGGTCCCAAACTCAGACCTCCTGAATTCACTCTCTGTGGGCAGGGCTCTCATTTCTAGCAACTTCCCAGGTGATCTTATCTCATTAGCAATGCTGAGAACTGCTGTGCTGACCACAGGGTCTGTCAAATAGCAGGTACACAATTAAAAAAGCCAGGATGAGGTTTATAATATGTGCTCCTAACAATTTCTAGTACACATTATGCAGTCACAGAAATTCAAAGGCCATAAAGTAGTCCAAGGTCAGAGGTAACCCTGAGGGGATTCCTGGAGCAAAGACTCACAAGATGGTGAGGGGGATACAATGGGGTTGACCACCTTTCTTCTCCACGTGTCTTCTCAGACTGCATAAAAACTATATCTACCAAAATCCTTTGCAAGAAACTGCTGGGATCTGGATTGCACAATTAGATGCACTTTTGTGGCTCTGCAAGGCAGAAGGTGGAAGCTAGCTTCTGCCACTGCTACTGACCGTTGGGTCGTGAAGGCAATAGGATTTGCAATGGTCGCGCCCCACGTGTAGTCACTAGCCTGTGCAAGTTGAAAGGCAATGTCACAGGGTATCTGTTTTTGGCCACTACAAATCTAACCAGGAATGAGTAGCTCTGAAGCAAGACAGTCCAATAAAACCTTTTGTTTTTGTTTTGTTTTTTTTTTGAGGCAGAGCCTCAAGCTGTCACCCTGGATAGATTGCCGTGGCATCACAGCTCACAGCAACCTCCAATTCCGGGGCTCAAGCAAGTCTCCTGCCTCTGCCTCCCAAGTAGCTGGGACTACAGGTGCCCGCCACAACGTCCGGCCATTTTTTGGTTGGCAGCCGTCATTGTTTGGCGGGCCCGGGCTGGATTCGAACCCGCCAGCTCAGGTGTATGCGGCTGGCGCCTTAGCCCATTGAGCCACAGGCGCCAAGCCAATAAAACCTTTTGTGATTGGCTCAGGCTTGTAAACCTAGCACTCTGTGAGCAGAGAGGCAGGGAGAATGCTTGTGGTCAGGAATTTGAGATAAGAATCAAGCTCTCGCTATTGCTTCTACTAAAAATACAAAAACTGGGCGGCGCCTATGGCTCAGTGAGTAGGGCGCCGGCCCTATATACCCAGGGTGGTGTGTTTGAACCCAGCCCTGGCCAAACTGCAACAACAAAAAAATAGCCAGGCCTTATGGCGGGCGCCTGTAGTCCCAGCTACTTGGGAGGGTGAGGCAAGAGAATCTCCTAAGCCCAAGAGCTGGAAGTTGCTGTGAGCTGTGACCCATGGCACTCTACCAAGGGTGACAAAGTGAGACTCTTGTCTCTAAAAAAAAAAAAAAAAAAACTAGCCAGGTGCGGGCACCTGTAGTCCCAGCTATTAGGAACCTGAGGCAATGGGATCACTTGAACCCAAGAGTTTGAGGTTTCTGTGAGCTATTACACCAGGGCACTTTACCCAGGGTGAAAGTGAGACTCTGTCTCCAAACAAACAAACAAACAAACAAAAAACAAAACCCTTCTGTGATGATGGAGATATTCTATATCTGCATCTTGCAGTATAGTAGCCAGTAGCCACATGTAGCAATTGAACCCTTGAATGCTGCTTAAACAACTAAGAAAGAGAGTTTTTATTCTATTACATTTTAATTGTTTGAATAGCCATGTGTGGCCAATAGTTATTGTAGGGGACAGTGTAGAGTGTAGCTCTAGACTTAACAGTTGTAGCAGCCACAGCTGCTTGGTTCTTGGACAGCAGCTCTGATGGCATGTTCTTTTTTTTAAGACAGAGTCTCACTATGTCATCCTGGGTAGAGTGCTGTGGAGTCCCTCTATCTGTGGGATCCAGATCAGAGCAGCTTCTTGCAAAGAATTTTGGTAGATGTAGTTTTTATACAGTCTGAGAAGAAATGTGGAGAAGAAAGCTGGTCAACCCCATTGCCCACAGCAATCTCAAACTCCTGGGCTTAAGTGATTCTCTTGCCTCAGCCTCCCAAGTAGCTGGGAGTGCAGGTGCCTGCCACAACACCCGGCTATTTTCTTTGTGGCAGTTGTTATTGTTTTTTAGCTGGCCCAGGCCAGGTTCAATCCCTCCAGCCTCGGTATATGTGGCTGGTGGCCCTACTCACTGAGCTATGAGCGCCATCTCCTTTTTTTTTTTTTTTTTTCAGAGATAGTGTTTGACTTTGTTGCCCTCGGTAGAGTGCTATGGCATCACAGCTCACAGCAACCTCCAGCTCTTGGGCTTAGGTGATTCTCTTGCCTCAGCCTCCTGAGTATCTAGGACTATAGGTGCCTGCCACAATGCCTGGCTATTTTTTGTTGCAGTATGGGGGCAGGGCCAGGTTCGAACCCTCCACCCTTGGTATATTGGGTCAGTGCCCTACTCACTGAGCCACAGGCGCCACCCTTTTTTTTTTTTTTGAGACAAAGTCTCCCTTTGTTATCCCTGGTAGAGTGCCATGGCATCATCATAGCTCACAACAACCTCAGACTCTTGGGCTTGATCCATCCTTTTGCCTCAGCCTTCTGAGTAGCTGGGAGCTGGAACTACAGGCGCCTGCTACAATGCCCAGCTATTTTTTAGAGACAGGGTTTCGCTCTGGCTCAGGCTGGTCTCTAATTCCTGAGCTGAGGCAATCCATCTGCCTCGGCCTCCCAGAGTGCTAGGATTACAGGCATGAGCCATCATGTCCGGTCTGACTGCATGTTCTTGAACTCAGTTGTTCCAGATGTTCCACCTCCTGCCTGTGGCAGAGGCTCCCTCATGGGTCAGTTCTGTGGTGGTGTTCTGGGCTGCCTTCCAGTCAAGAACCCACTTCTTCAGCCCTTCTAAGAGAGCTCCTAAGAACCCAATTCCCTGTATTAAATTCTCTTTAAAAAAAAACCACTGTAGTTCCCAACTGATGTGCTGAGCCCTGGCACATACAGAAAGGTCGTTCTGTTAGAAAAGTATGTCCAGCTCCCTTCCCCTTACCTCGATACTCCTGCTCCACAGGGGCTGATGGGACTCTGAACTCCATAGATGCACCAGCTTATCCTGCCCAGAGGTCACAAATTGGGCCCGGCTGGGGTGTGTGGCCAGGCCCCATAGCTCTTCCATGTGGCCCTGGAGGAAAGGAAGGATGGCAGGATGAAGACTGCAACCCTAGTCCTTTCCCATCCAAACTTGATGCCAGAAAGATGTGCTAGAGTAGCCCCAGCCACCCACTTTTTCCCAGTAGGACCCAAGGAAGACTTTTCCCAATGTGTCTCAAGGCGGCTGTGATTTTCAACCCTTGTCCCAATGTATATATGGGTCTAGGCAAACCCTGCTCCTCCCCAGGGCATCTGCTTTCCTCTTTGCACAGTGGAAGCAGGAGAGCAGGTGGCTAAGAGCTTCAGCTCAGTAGTCAGACAGGTTGCTACAGCCTGGGCACACACCTCTAGGGTCTCCAGTTCCAGGGACCTGCAAAGACTTTCCTGAAGTCAGACAGAGCCCAGAAGTCTGTGAGTCTGTGAGATTTCACAGAGGGTACTCAGCCTGACGGCTCTGACCCTTAGCTCTTTTTTTCCTTCTTTTATTTTATTTTTTTATTTATTATTTTTTTTTTTGTAGAGACAGAATCTCACTTTGTCGCCCTCGGTAGAGTGCCGTGGCATCACACAGCTCACAGCAACCTCCAGCTGTTGGGCTTAGGCAATTCTCTTGCCTCAGCCTCTTGAGTAGCTGGGATTATAGGCGCCCACCATAATGCCCAGCTATTTTTTTGTTGCAGTTTGGCTGGGGCTGGGCTTGAACCTGCCACCCTCGGTATATGGGGCTGGCACCCTACTCACTGAGCCACAGGTGCCGCCCCCTTCTTTTATTTTTTTTTGAGACAGAGTCTCAGTTTGTCACCCTTGGTAGAGTGCCATGGCATCATAGCTCAAAGTAACCTCCAACTATTTGGGCCCAAGTGATTCTCTTGCCTCAGCCTCCAAAGAAGCTGGGACTACAGGCACCTACCACAATGCCTGAATATTTTTAGAGACAGGGGGTGGGGGGGGTTTCACTCTTGCTCAGGCTGGTCTCAAACCTGTGAGCTCAGGCAATCCACCTGCCTTGGCCTCCCAGAGTGCTAGGATTATAGACATGAGCCACCACAACTGGCCCCCCCTCAGCTCTTTCTTATTGACAGTTCAATCTTCTGTAAAATGGGACTAATTGATGATGTGTGTGCTCACAGCATTCTTGTGCTCACTCAAATTATGGATGGGAAATATTTTTTCTTTTTTTTTTGAGACAGAGTCTCACTATGTCGCCCTTGGTAGAGTGCTGTGGCATCACAGCTCACTGCAACCTCCAACTCCTGGACTTAAGCAACTCTCTTGCCTCAGCCTCCCAAGTAGCTGGGACTATAGGCACCTGCCAGAATGCCTGGCTATTTTTTGTTGCAGTTGTTTAGTTGGCCTGGGCTAGGTTTGAACCCGCCACCCTAGGTGTATGTGGCTGGTGATATAACCACTGTGCTATAGGCACCCAGCCTATTATTATATTATTATTTTTTTAATTTTTTTTTTTGAGACAGAGTCCCAGTATGTTGCCCTTGGCAGAGTGCGGTGGTGTCACAGCTCACAGCAACCTCCAACTCTTGGGCTTAAACGATTCTCCTGCCTCCGCCTCCCAAGTAGCTGGGCCTGCCACAATGCCTGGTTTTTTTTTTGTTGCAGTTATCACTGCTGTTTTAGCTGGCCAGGGCCGGGTTCAAACCCGCCACCCCTGGTATATGGGACCGGTGCCCTACCTACTGAGCCATAGGCGCCGCCCCTATTATTATATTATTGCTAGTGGTCTCTAAGTTCCCTTTGGCCTTGGGACAACTAGAAAGTTCCTATAGTTTTTGTTTTCCTTCCTCTTATTATAGAAACCAAAACAGGAGGGGGATCTAAATGCAGCAGCATGGGTGTCAGCTAGGCGATCAGAGGGAAAATGCAGGGACGGGTGAAGGAGGATCACCAAAGAAGGAATAATTTTGGCCAAGACTTGCTCTGTGCCTGGCACCATCTAAATGCTGTGTTTCCAATGACTCACAGAATGTGATTGGCTCTGTTATTCTCCATGTTTCAGAGACACAGAGTTTGTCTAATATCACACAGCTAATGAGTGATTGGCTATGATTCGAGTCCAGACAGCCATGCCCTCATGCACCGAAATTCATATTTCTATCCTATAGTGCCTCTTCGTAGGTGGGTGTTTTTTTGTTTGTTTGTTTGTTTGTTTTTGGCCAGGCTGGGTTTGAACCCGCCACCTCCGGCATATGGGGCCGGCACCCTACTCACTGAGCCACAGGCACCACTCGTGTTTTGTTTTTTTTTGAGACAGAGCCTCAAGCTATCACCCTGGGTAGAGTGCCATGCCATCACAACTCACAGCAACGTCCAACTCCTGGGCTCAAGCGATTCTCCTGCCTCTGACTCCCAAGTAGCTGGGAGTACAAGCGTCTGCCACAACGGCCAGCTATTTTTTGGGTGCAGTTATTGTTGTTTGTCGGGCCTGGGCTGGATTTGAACCCACCAACTCAGGTGTATGTGGCTGGTGCCTTAGCTGTTTGAGACATAGGCGCCGAGCCGACAGGTGGGTGTTGTAATGGGGTAGGGGATAGGGGCACAGCACACTAGGGGTGAAGGAAGGGGCATTTCGTTGGCAAGAAGAAATGTAGGCAGACTCCAGAAGGGCCTTCCCTGGCCTGTGGCACTGGAGATCTGGGAGGAGTCTGCAGGATGCAACCTCAGTATAGTTGGAGTGGGGGCCTGGGACCCTCTGCTATGCTGGCAGTTTAAGCTGTGGACTGCTAGATCATGGGGATTTCTGGAGAGGTCCTGGGTCAGGGCCAGGCCAGAGAAGGGATGGAACAAGGAGGTAATGAGAAATGGAGTGGGAAGAGAAGAGAAATAGCTGGGGTGGGGAGGTACAAAAGAGAGATGCTCACCTGGACAAGCAGCGAAAAGCCCGTGTGGAGGGAGCCCTGCAGGATGGAGTTGCGGGTAGTCCCCACATACAGCGTGTCCCCCCGGCCCTCTGCCACGGTGCGCACAGGGCCAAAGTCCTCGGGGACCTGGGTGAGCAGATGAGAGAGGACAGATGAGTGTAGGACACGTGTGTGTGTGTGGGGGGGTGATGTGCTGAGGGGGGGAGGGTGTAGTGCTGGGAGCCTTTTTGGGGTGCAGGGCCTCTCCGCCCTCATATTAGCCCATTCCCCCTCCTCACCTCCACCTCCTGCAGCTTGCTGTAGTCAGAACCCCAGAGGACCACCCGCCGATCGCGGCCCCCTCCAGACACCAGCGTCCCGTCCCGCAGGGCGCAGAGCCCAAACACGCCGCCATCGTGGGCACCCGGCACTGCCTGTGTGATGCGATTCCCACCTGTAAGGTGGCCAAGAAAGGGGTCATCATGGGGAAGCTGCCCCTATACTGACTGACCCCTGAAACCAACCTCTCCACCCTTCTATCTCCCTTTCTGCCTACCTACACACTCACCTACCATTTACCTTCTCAAATACCTTATCATCCATGCATTAAACCATCTGAACCAACATTTATCCATCCGCCCATCTACTCCACCCACTCATCTATCCACTCACCTACCTACTGGTCTGTCCATTCATCTGTCTACCCACTGATCCATTCATCCATCCATCCATCCATCCATCCACCCACCAATCTGTCTATCCATCCACCCACCCATCTCCTGATCTATCCATCTATCTACTTTTCTTTCCATCCATCCATCCATCCCCTTCTTATCCACTTATTTGGTCCCTCTTTCATCTAACTACCCATTCACCAGTCAATCCATCCTTCCATCCAAACATCTACCCATTTTCTATTTTCCCACACATCTACCAATTCACCATTCACCCATACATCCAACCCTCTGTCAACCTACCTATCCATTCATTCAACCATTAACCCATTCAATTCACAATTATTTAACTAGTATTTAGTCCAGGTTCAGTCTCATACTGGGTACACAGTAGTGACCAACACAACCTATAGGGCTCACAGCCCAATGGCAAAGACAGACTCACCAAGAATCAGTGATAATTCCAGGTGGTTAGGCACAGAATAGGGAAACCCAGGAGACTGTGAGATCTCATAGAGGGAACTCAGTCTAGTGGGTCAGGAAGGGCTTCCTGGAGGAGAGGACAGCTGAGCAAGGATCTGAAGGGGGGACAGGAATCAATGGGGACAAGAGAGGGTGGGAAAATGGTGCAATGGGAAGGGACAAGCTAATGTTACAAAAAGCAGAGAGTAGAAGAGTCTAGACGATTTAGGGAACTAAAAGAAACCTGGAGTGAAGTGACTAAGTATAACAAGCAAGGGCAAAACAAGGCATGGCCAGGCCATGCAAGTCTTGGTGACCTTGTCACAAGGGATCTAGGGAATCATAAAAGAGGAAGGACTGGGTCAGATTTACATTTGCTTCTGGAAACACTGAATTGGAGGGGGCAAGACTGAAGGTCAAAAGACCAGAGAGGGGTCTGGGGCAGGAGAGGAAGGAGTAACCAACTCTTTTTAATTCCCTTCCCATAGCATTCAGCTGTGGTATCACTTCCTCCAAGTGAGCTGGGCTGTCTTCACACCAGACATATGCACACATTACTTTGTTCACCTATCTTCCCAACCACCCACCCATCTGACACCCTGAAGCCCCACAGGATGAACCCAGTGGTGGGGCTGGGGGTGTGGAAACGGATCAGACACAGTCCCTGCCCCAGAGGTTTACAGTCTTCTGGGAAAGACACACTGCCAGTACTTATTCAGAACTCCTTCTAACTGCCTCATCTCAAGGAAAGCTCAGAACAGACTGAAGGGAGGCAATGATACTATACCCATTTCACAGATGGGGCAAGTAGGTTTTAGAAGGGATATGACTTTCCCAAGGCTGCAGAAAGAGTATGCTGCACCACTGGGACCTGAACTCAGGCCTTCCCAACAGCTAAACCCACTGCATAGCCCTGCCTGGGGTAATACTTCCCCCACACCCAGGCCCATGCTCTTTGTTATCAGCAGAAGTAGCATTTAGAGACAATCCCTGTCTCCCACTCAGCTTACAGGCAGGAAATCTGAGGCCCAGAGATGGAAAGGCTTTACCTACGGTTGCAGAGCAACTCTGTGGTTGAGGCCTATCTCTTTTTTTTTTTTTTTTTGAGGCAGAGCTTCAAGCTGTCA
>CAUYRH010085791.1:0-18834 GCA_963574655.1 Perodicticus potto
AACAGTAGCAAAATTATAGTTAAGAAGTAGCAACGTAAACAATTTTATGGTTGGGGGTCACCACAACATGAGGAACTGTATTAAAGGGTTGCGGCATTACGAAGGTTGAGAACCACTGGTCTAGATGTTTTAATAGGCATAGGTAGATGAGATTTTGTTTGTTGGTAGAATTTAGTTAAAATTGGAATGCTATACCTCAGGAGAATCTGTCTGATGGAGAGCCTTTTCCAGAGGAATCTATGGTGTCCATGTTCAGGACGATAGCCAAATCCAGAGTTTCCGTTCATAATGAAATTGCTTATTTTGTTTTTAAGCATCAGCTAAGCACCATCTAGACAAAAATCCTGACGTTTTGCTCCTTATCACAGTCTAGGCCATCTGGCATGAGGTCATACTTGTCTTCCAGAGTCACATGTGACAAGCTAACTGTCCATGGTACCAATCCTTCTTCTGTCCCAGTTAATCCATCCTAGACGTCATGATTTTGATTCAACCCAAGGTAGACTGGGGTATATCTTTAAGCACCAGCATTTTTCCCCTGCATCCTTCAGAATATGAGCATGTCTTTCCATTGGTTTTTGCAAGTGCATCACAACTTATCTGGCTATTAACATTCTTGGGACCAAAAACATTTGCCTTAACATTGCCTTGTGTGTGTTATGGCATTATCTTTATAATAATGGTTGAGAGTCCAGATCCTCAGTCTGATTGCCTTGGCCTTAGTCCTGGCTCTTTGAATGACTAATTAATTGACATTGGTTAAGTTACTTTAAACTGCATCTCTGATTTTGTTTTTTTTGTGTGTGTGTTTGTTTAGAAAAATATGAATCATGATAGCATTGGCCCACCCATAGAGTTACTGTGAGAATTAAATGAGTTAATATTTTCAAACACCAAAAATGAGCCGTGCACGTGAGCTGCCTTGCTGTCATCCATGAATATTATTACTGTTATCACTTTCATCATCATGTCCCAGTGTTTAAAATTGTAACAATGAAGACTGAGAATGGAAGATTGGGCTTCTTAGTCTTTGTTTGTTTGTTTGTTTCATGTGGGTGGATAGCTGGCTTTTTTCTAGATGCCTATGGGAATTTTTCTTTAGTCTTGTATTTCAGAAATATTGTCAGTACGTGCTTCAGCTGAGTCTCCTCATTGATTTTGCCTGGAACCCACTGTGCTCTTCATAGTCTGCAAACTCAGGCCTTTATTATTTCAGACAAGTTTTCTTTACCTGTGGCTTTGATGATTGCTTTGTATAGGTGGTTTGATGTCTTCTCCCTGAACACTTCTAATCTTCTGCTTGGAGGTCCATCCACTGTTCTTTATAACACTCTGCTTCTTGCTCTTTCTCATCGCTCTGTTGTCCCCATCAACCTCTTATTTTGGGAGAATTTATCAAGGCTTTTTTTTTTTTTTTTACCCATTTAAATAAGCCATCAAAGATTTCTTGCCATGGGCTTTACATTAGGTTGGACCACAAAGACTAATTCTCGTTGGCTTCTACTGATGGATGGGAGGCTGTGTCCGCTTAGGTTGTGTGCAGAGACTCTGGACCCACCCAGGGAGGAAAGAGAAGACTAGGTCACCTCCCACAGCCCACAGTCAGGGTGGAGTCAAAAGAACAGACAGAATTCCTGTGGTCCTCCGTAGAGGATTTACAGGCTTGTATAATTTGAATTATAAAATAACTTTCCATTCTTAAGGAATAAAATAATAAAAATTAAGAACCACAAAAGTTGAGTCGTCATACATCTGGCCAGTGGTGAAGCCAGAGAAAAGAAAGACCCAGAGCCTGGCTTCCAGCTAGTCCCCTTCTCCTGTATGATGCTCAATCCATTATTTCATGAAAATAGTGTTGCATGCAAAACAGTGGGATATCTGGTCAGCACAGTGCTTTTGAACATCTACTCTGTCACTAGCCCTGCAGTGCATAAAACTAAATAAGCAGGAAGCAGATTTGAAAAGAAAAAAAAACAGCATGGTTTTGTTAGAAGTAATATAAAATATTATGCATTCTTGTTGGGAGAAATGGCATGCATGGAAGTGAGGAAGTGAGCGTGACACAACAGTGTGTCTGAGTGTGGAAGTGAGCATGCCATGTGTGTGCTAGTGAGTGGAGGGGGTGGGTTATTCTCATGGCCTGGATGGGTCAGGAAATAAACACGTAATTCAAATGGAAATCAGAGCAGCTGAGCACCGTGGCTGGTGCCTATAGTGTAGTCCCAGCTACTCAGGAGGCTGAGGCAGGAGGATCTCTTGAGCCCAGGTGTTTGAGGCTGCAGTGAGCTATAACCCATGGCACTCTACCCAGGGGGACAGAGTAAAACTCTGTCTCAACACCCCCCCCAAAACAAAAAACAAGAGATCACCCAAGGTAAAGAGCACAGTGGAAGATATTGGGGATGAGGTTGTAAGCACCTTAACCATGGCAAGGCCCACTTAGCATCTCAGTAACATTCTCAAAACTTTGATTACCTTTGATTCATCTGGAGCAGACTGTGCACAGCTCCATCTCCAGCTATTTGAAACTCTTTTGCTCTCTGTAAGAACTTCTGGGGAGTCAAATTGTCACAAGTGCTCACAGCAGGGAAAAGAAAGAGAATTGGTCTGGAGATTGCTGCCTGAAAATGAGGTGGAATTACAGTAAGGGGTCACCTTACCACCTACATGCTAAGGAGAGCCTTGGTGGCTCAGGGATGGCTGTGGCTGGGCCCCAGTACGTCCTTGTCCTTGCTGTATTTTGATGCCCCACTGGAAGGTGCTGATACCATCTCCCACCTCATGCCTCCGCTCCCTGAAGGCCAGACTTCCTCCCTCCGGACTTTTTTCCAAACTTGTGAACAGAAGGTGCATCAAATGTTAAACACTTCATTGTGGCTTTGCATAGTTGATGGTGTGGGGTCTTAGATTGCAAGGAGGATGGTTGTGTTATGTGTGAAAACTAGTATGTTCCTGGACAACCTCTTTTTAGAAAAATTAGGAATTCAAACATCTAATGGTGCCCCTAGGATGGTTTCAACTTTAAAGGGAGATGGTATTGGTGTGGGGTTAAGGGCTCATTCCCTTCAAATTTTCTGAGGCCCCATTCCAAGCAAAATTTTGTGACTTATCCTCACCAGCTAGGTCACAGATATGCCATGTATTTATTTGTTTTTCTTAACTTTTAAGTTATCATTTATATACAGCAAATGCCTGTATCTGGAAATGTGCACAGTTTCACGAGTCTCCCATAATACTAATTAAGATACAGAAATTGTTATAACCTCTTTCTTCCGCAAATTTTTCTCATGCCTTCTTCCGGGCAGCCACTTTGCTTATGGCAATGCGATTCTGATTGCTGTTATTTTATCACTCAAATCAATATGTAGAACGTTCTAACACCCCAGAAATTTTCCTTGTGCCTCATCCCAGTCAGTAACCGCCCTGTGTATAAACTGTATGTCTGGCTTTTAACACCATAGATCAGTTTCACCTGTTCTTGAATTCTTAGTATAAGTGGAATCATCATACTGTCTTCTTCTTTCTGTTTTTAGCACACATAATTTTGTTCAGATCTTCCATGTTGTCTTGTGTGCCTTGTCCCTCCCTTCTCCCTGAGTCCTGTCCCGGTGCGTGTCTGAGCGTCATTTTGTCTGTTAACGGCACCCACCTAGGTCTGGCTTCCAGGCCTTCCCTGTTCCCTGATTCCATCCTCATCAACAGCTTCCAAATCAGCCTCTTTCTTTCCCTAATCTTTTGTCTCCATGCTCCCAGGACTGGTCTGTGCCCAGGGTGATGTGTGACAAGTCGCAACAGGTTCACAGTGTTGTAGAATGAGTGTTCAGAGCACAGAGTTGTCATTGTTTGACATTCCGGCTCCACATGGTACCTTCCCAAGCTCCTCAGAACTATTGACTTTATGTGAATGTCTGGACCAGATCAGGCTCCTTCGGGGTCTTCGTAACTGCCCTTGTTGTCCCCGCCATGGTCTCATTACACTTTGTCATTGCTGCTTTACTTGGACACCTCACCCTCTCACTCCATGGATATATGGCCTGTCTTTCTTTTGGACGCTAAATTTCCCACACTTACTGCTCTGGCTGGCATGTGAGATGCGCACAGTATGGGCCAGTTAGTGTTTCTTTCACAGAAAGTTTCTTCCTGGAAGATTATCCACCTCAAGACCCCACGTGGTTAGACAAAGGCCTTCTTGAGGAGACAGGTGGATCTCAAAACATGGGCCTCTGTGAGGGGTTTCAAATTAAATATATTGTTTCATGGCTAGGGTCATATCTTTGTCCTTTAAATATTTTAAGCCAAGTGTTAAATCTATGTATATGTTGGCGGGGGTGGGTGGGTGGTCATGATCATGGGAACCTTAGACATGTCTGTGATATCGTCTTCTGGAAATCTCAGCTTATTTTCACCCAAAGGTTTGGGAATCTGGGGGTGGGGGTTTCTAGTTCTGTGACAGGCTCTCTTGTATGGCTGCACTCCCTCCTCTGTCCTCCACAACAAGGGTTGTTTCAGAGATATTATAAGCAAACTGTCTGTCAGGAGGATCTCTGTATGTTTCCTTTCTTCTCAACATAGACCCTCAGGGGTTCATGCATTTCTGACATGCTGTGCAAAACTCCAGGTAATATACTTGGGTGCATGTTCCTGGAAAGAAAGTCTGGAAAATTTCCATCATACTTTCAGAGTTTTGAACTCCTCTGAAGTTCAAAGCTACAGATATAGACTTCTCCCAATGACACTTCTGATTATGTACACAAACATCTCAAGTATAAGAGGAAAAAGGGGGGCCTGGAATGGCACGCCGTCCTCAAGCACCCTGTCCCCACCGTTTCTAGCTTAGGGGGTCATGGTCCCTCCCTGGGCCTTGGTTTCCTTCCTGAAGCCTCTGGAAGTTGGATTGGATAGCCTCACATATTTCTTGTGCAGTCTTGTTGAATAGTCAATCTTAGAGATAGAAAAGAATGGATATAATAAACATGGTTTTTCCATGTATTTAAAAAATAATGTGCTACTTACAAAAAAAAAAAGCATTCTGTACTTTATTCCTACTTCTGTCTCTCTCTTTGAACCATTAGCACATCTGCCTTTTAAAGAATTCCAATTATAGATCAAATGAATCATTAAAAAAAGAAAGAACAAAACAAAATAATAATCTGATGGCTTCTTGGTGCCAGATACAGGAAATACTATAATGAACTTACACGGCCTATTCTTGAAGGGGTGGAGGGAGAAATAACCACGTGGTAAGTCTGCACGCAGACGTGTGAACTGGCACGTCACTGAGATAAGGACATTTATATACCAACAGAGATGTTTCTTCCTATATTTGTACATGCCTGTAGAAATACACAAAAAGAGACTAAACATTGGAAAGAGTAATGCTTTATTTTCTTTCTGGTGGTCAGCAATTGAAATCCGCTAATGTCTGGAATAGGAGAGCAGAGAACCATGGAGAAAAGTCAGTGGACGAGAGCTTGATGTGGCCACTTGCTCAGCTCCCAAAGTATTGAAGTTTTCTCCTCTTAATTCTGTCCAGGCCCAGTCTGTGAATAATTGCATTAAGGAATTGGGCAGAGTCATCAAAGAGCTATAAAATACCACCTTTGGGGCCTCATTGGAGATTGATGGGAACTCTGGAGAGTTGATAATGGTGATCAAAGGGTCCATATATTTAAAATGCACAAAGGATGAGCCCAGAAATTATCTGCCTGCCAACCTAACTTCTCTACCTGGAACAAATTATCCAAAAATCAATTTGCAAACACCTTTGAGATAACAAGGTCTTGAGTAATAACATCCATGGCTTTGTAAAGCAAAGCATCCAGTTAGACTAATCTGCTTAATTTCTTCCTCTGACCAAATGGCAGGCTGTAATAGAGGCAGTTTGAAGTTGTCCCTTAAGATTTGCTTTGAGTCATGCTGAGAAAATATTGTCCACCCCTGTTTCATTGCAATTATTCTGTTTCTAAAGAATCTTTCCTTCCAGGTAATTAATTAGAAATAAAACGCTGAATGAGTCTCTATCTGAAAGCCCTTACCTGAGTTCTAAGCTAACACTCAGACCTACCTTTGTCCATATGAGCAGCCCAGAAGCCCTTCAAAAGTAAGAAGTTCTCAAACAAAGTTACGTTGTACTCCGCCCTATATGCTTCCTCCTTTCCTCTTCCTCATTCTACTCTAAGAACCATTAATTTGTTCATACCCCTTGGCAGATAATCCCATTCTTGTTGGTCCTACGAAAATGTGATTGGGTTATAGCCTTCATGTGAAAGCTATAAATTAGATTCGTAGTAGGGCTGAGTACATTGGATACTTTTTCTTCCATTCTTGAGATACTTTGCTAAGAAGAATGTGTTCCAGCTCCATCCATGTAAACACGAAAGAGGTAAAGTCTCCTTCTTTCTTTAAGGCTGCCTAATATTCCATGGTATACATGTACCACAATTTATTAATCCGTTCGTGGATGGAGGGGATGGGTGGGGGAGGTTGGGGTGGAGGGAGAGTAAATGGTGGGATCACACTTATGGTACTTCTTAGAAGGGTAAAGGTGAAACCTACTAAATGCAGAATACAAATGTTTTCATACAATAAACAAGAAAATCCCATGAAGGTTATGTCAAACAGTTGCGTGAAAATATTTCAGATTGTATATGAAGCCAGCACATTGTACCCCATGATAGCACTAATGTACATAGCTATGATTTAATTAAAAAAAAATAAATACAATGAAAGTAATGGGATATTTTCAATATTATAGTTGTTTATCTGTGGTACTATCCTTTCTAGAAATTAAACTTGAGATTTTTAATGCAAAAATAGATAAATAAATAAATGCAAAACCTTTCAACAACAACAACAAAAAGAAAATGTGATAGAAGAAAGACTAAAGTCGTTGGTGTAAAGATGTTCATTGCAGCGCTATTTACACAACTTGGAACAACTCACATGTCCAACAACCGCAGAATACTTAAGTGTGATAGCCAGATGGCTTGTTTTGTAGATATTAAAGGCTATGATGATAAAGCCTGTGCTTTTGTGGGTAAAAACCCCTTAAAATATAATAAGTGAGGGAAGAAAAGCAAATCTACTTTGGTTCTATGAGTTATTGTAACCACATGAAAAAAGTGTCAGCATATAAATAAAATTTGGAATGAGACATGGAAAAATAAAAATGACTGTAATATCAGGAGGTGGAGAAGGGGACATATTTTCTCTTTACATTTTCTTTTTTTTTTTCGGTGATAAATTGAATTTTTTGTTTGTTTGTTTGTTTTTATTAAATCATAGCTGCGTACATTAGTGTAATCAAGGGGTACAATGTGCTGGTTTCACATAAAATACGAAATGTTTTCATCAAACTGTTTAACATACCCTTCATGGCATTTTCTTAGTTATTATATAAAGACATTTGTATTCTGCATTTAGTAAGTTTTGCCTGTACCCTTCTAAGATGCACCATAGGTGTGGCCCCACCAATTGCCCTCCCTCCACCCCAACCTCCCCCCTCCCCTCCCTTCCCATATTCTTGTGCTATAGTTGGGTTATAGCCTTCATATGAAACCTTTAAATTAGCTTATAATAGGGCTGAGTACATTGGATACTTTTTCTTCCATTCTTGAGATACTTTGCCAAGAAGAATATGTTCCAGCTCCATCCATGTAAACTTGAAAGAGGTAAAGACTCCATCTTTCTTTAAGGCTGCATAGTATTCCATGGTATACATGTACCACAATTTATTAATCCATTTGTGGGTCGATGGGCACTTGGGCTTCTTCCATGACTTAGCAATTATTAATTGAGCTGCAATAAACATTCTGGTACAGATTTATTATTGTTCCATTTCTATTTTTGCTATAAATACAAATACATCCAGTTTGATTTTTTTTAAAGATGGGTATTAAGTGGCAAACAGCTTTTCATGGGGAGAAGTAGTCCAAAAAGGCAAGCAGGCATAGGTATTATCCTACCTTCTTCTTCATGACCTTGGTTGGGTGACCTGATTTCTTGGGTTATCAGTATTTTTATCCATCACAATGAAGGTGGTAAGGTCTCAAGAATTATGTGTAACAATGCACGTAAGGTTTTCTGATATATAAGATGTACAAAGTAAGTGTTAAGTTTTGCTGGTTTGCCATGAGTGAAGGACCGCTGGGAAAAGGTCATCATACACACATGTTGAGATTCTTGTTGATTTATCTGACTGTGAAATTCAGTGGAAGGGGTGGATGGCAACATAGTGCAGATAAAAGGTGACTCAGTGCAGCTTTTGCTTTGACCTTTCATTCCTGGTGGGTCCAGTGTGCCAATGACACTTTCTCTGCTGGGAGGAACCTGCCAGAGTCAGGAAGATGCTGAGATTCTGCTATGCCATCAGCCTTTTCCTACTTGGGCTCACGTCACTGTTTGGGAAAAACAAACCTCTAGGTCCCTGTATAAGACATGGTAATAAACCTCAGGCTGGGTTTTGAACCACACTTCACTTCAGCAAAAGCGTGCTTCCTTCTGAGGGTGGAAAGCAGAGTATTCACCCAGCAGCTTCTTTGCTGTGTTCTGGAGATACTTTACCTCATGTCACCTTCTTCCTTCTTCTCTTTAAACAAAAGAAGTATGGTAGGTGTTGATTGTAGTTCTGGAATATATACTGATTCAGGAGTCTACAAACAAAAACTTGAAAATTAAAGTAGGACATGACTGGGGTTAAAAACCGCGGTTTTGGACTCTTTCCTCAGGCTGTGTCTAGAGTTCTGTCCCTGCCCTCCCTCACTGAGATTCTGCTCTGCAAACCACTCGAGTATGATGGTCCTTTGTGCTTGCTTGTCTTCCAGAGCCCCCCACGCCCATCGCCCCCCCAGAGCTGCTGGCTGTGGGGGCCACTTACCTGTGGATCAAGCCCAACGCCAACTCCATCATCGGGGATGGCCCCATCATCCTGAAGGAGGTGGAATATCGCACCACGACGGGCACGTGGGCAGAAACCCACATCGTCGACTCCCCCAACTACAAGCTGTGGCATCTGGACCCTGATGTGGAGTATGAGATCCGGGTGCTACTCACACGACCAGGCGAAGGGGGCACAGGACCGCCAGGGCCTCCCCTCACCACCAGGACCAAGTGTGCCGGTAAGAACCTTCCAGAATTCACTCTGAGGGGCTGCGCCATCGCCACCACCCGTCTTCCTCTTTCCTTTCTGTGCCGAATCACTCCTGCGTTTCTTTGACGGGAGTGTGCTTCCTGGTGTGGTTTTGGTCTGGCTCTGGTTGCGTCTCGGGGGACTTGGCTCTGACTTTAATTCTAAGAGCCTCCTGACTTTGGCCATGACACAGAGAGGTTCTGAAAATGTTTCTGATGGGGCACCGGCTCTATCGCTTTGGGACCCCAGGTGCCGGTTGTATGATGAGGCTTCCTAATGCTAATCTCTTAGTTCCATGTCTCTGATGGCTCCTGGTCCTATTGCCCTGAGGGTTTCTGGCTCTGTTCTTCTGAGGGCTCCTGGCTCTGTGTCCCCTGAAGGCCACATTTAGACTAAATATGGGATATGTCCTAAATATAGGCTAGGAGGGCTCCTGGTTATGGTCAATCTCTAAGGTGTTTCTGATTCTAATTTAGTCCATGAGGGTCCCATGTGGGGCTGTGGCCCTGGGTTTTGGCCATTTCCCTGACAGTTCTGGTGGTTTCTACTTCTCGTTTTCTTTCTGAGGGACTTCTGTGCTAATCACATGCTAAGTACCTCCTGGCACTGACAGTGTCTCTAAATTGTCCTGGAACTGCTTTAGTCCCTAGGAACTTCCTGATCTCTATCCCCTGGGGGTTCTGGGCTCCCATATAAGAGTCTGTGTTGCGACTGTTTTTCTGAGATCCTCCTCTTCTACACAGACCTCTGTGGGCTCCTGGCTGCAACTGTTTCTCTGACTTTCCTGGATGTTGCCTAAGAGTTTTCTGGCTGGGATTGTGTCTGGGAGTGGGGTAGGGAGGGATTCTTTGAATCCAACTTTATGTCTGAAGCTTCTACTGCATTTTTAATAAGGGGCTATTGGCTGGGACTGTGCATCTGACTGTATCCCTGAGACATTCCTGGCTCTGAATGCTACTCAAGAAATTAAAAGAACTTGGAGTTTAGTTTGTGAAAATCATATTATTTATGTTGTCTCATTTTTTCCACTTTAAGTAACTATTCATTATAAGTACTTTTATCCCCTAATACATGAAGAAATGGAGGGTCAATATTTTCATACTTCTTGTCCATAGTTGCAGACTTGGCCAGCGGCACAGTGAAGATTAACACTCATATAGGTTTCCTGACTCTAAGCTGTGCGTCTCCCACCATGATGGAGAGAGGCAAGTGCCTGCAGCATGGCGTGCAGAGCTGGAGGTGGTGCCACGGGAATGGGTTTCAGGGCGGTGGGAAGCGTGCACTTCCAAGGGAAAAGGTGTTGCTGAAAGCTTCTGGATAGGGGAAAGGATTTATCAGTGCAGCAATCATGAATAGAAAGCAAAGTAAAGACTAGTCAAACCTGCTCTAACACAACACATGGATCCCTAAAACCACCCCTCTGTGCTAAGTAATGCAATAAGCACCAGAGAGCTTCTGGGGGAAAAGAGGAGTCTGGGGGTCACACTCATGCTTCATCCATGACATGTTAGAAAAATAAAGAGAAACCTAGTGAAAAGGATGGCTCAATATTATACACGTGAAGTGGCTAAGTAATACGTAAAGCATCCATAGGCTGAAGATCCAAAATCCAGAATACTCCCAAATCTGAAACTTGCTGAGTGCCATGGTGCTGCCACAGGAGGGTGACAGAGGTGATGTCGTTAACACTGCAGAAAAGTGGCTGCAGACGACACACTGAAACTGTGTAAGGGGCACTTGCAAGGACCAGGGCAGCATGCCTCCACCACAGGACAAGGTACTGTGTCCATTTGTAAAATCAAAGACAGGATTCTAAGACTAAAGCCCTTGTCACTGAGGCAGACAATTCTGGAAGAAACCTTTTAAAAGTCACCCAATGTACTGCCTCCCCTGAGTAGAGGATCTACTTCCTGGTCCCTTAAATGTTTCTTCTGATGTTTCTTCTCATGGGAAAAATAAAATACAATGTACAGCAACCTTTTAATCAACACGCAGCACCGCAGCAGAGACAGACAGCCTGCTGTTGTGGACGCAGTGTTCTAACAGCGGATATGGATATTCTGAAGGTGCCACTGTGTGCTGACTTATCCTGAGCACATGGTCTTTTTACTGTATTCACGGTGCTTTATATGTTTTACTGTTGAGTACCTACCTATGAATAAATATAAGAAAATGGTTGCTTATTGAGATGTATAAATTCAGAGTCAGGAATGTTGGTGACGCCAAACAGCCACAGATTGTCCACATGCATGAGTGGCTGAGATAGTGACACCTTTGCTTTCTGATGGCTCAGTGTATACACACATTGTTTCATGCACAAAATTATTAAAAATTATTGTGTAAAATTACCTTTAGGCTAAGTGCACAAAGTACATAGGAGTATAATCATAAACGAATCCTGTGTTCAGACTTCGGGTCCCGTCCCCAGCATATCTTGTTACGTAGATGCACATATTCTGAAATACCCCAAATTCTGAAATCTGAAATACTTCCTGTTCTAAGCATTTCAGATAAGGGCTATGTAACCTGTGTCCCAATATATACGGTGTGTTACCTTGAGAGAGACCTGAAGTTTGCACGTGGCAGCGGGCATCAGAAAGGTTGCAGCCTGTGAGTTACTGCACAGTGGTGGAAAGGAAGCTGTCTGAAATTGGGGAAGAGTTGTGGGTTGTGGGTAGAGTTCATGACAAGCAGCGAACAGAGGGAGCAGTTAGGGGTTGGAGGTGTGCGCGTTTTGTGTATTCCTAAGTGGCTGTGGTTTGTGCAGTTTGCTGGGTGGATGCAATTTGCTGCTTCAATAGTGTCTCTTACATAAGAAATCACACCTAAGCAAACGCGAAATTTGCTTTATGCTCAAATTGTCCCTTCTTATATCTGTAGTGTCGGAGCAAATTCATGTTTTCAAAACATGCGTTATAGTGGAATTGACTGTAACTATTCTTAAGTATCTCAGTGGTATATCTTCGTAGTTTGTAATGCAAGCGTTTTTGTTGCTGGGAAATATTCCTTTGAAGGTTATTGAGCCGCTATGATGCACAGAGATGCCATTTTCTTGATTATTTTCAAACCAGGCCTTTGGTAAAATTCCTCATTGAAATCTGATTATGAAACTTACTACTTTAAAAGGACATAAGGGTATGTCATTAAACTGGGTAATACCTTGTCTCAGCTTTGCAATGCAATATTCATCCATAAAAATAATTGATTTGATCCTGCTGATGAAACTTCCCTTTTTCCACAGGGTAAATGCGAGGGTTTCCAGGGTTTTTGATCTTTATAAATGATATTCAAAGTATTTTAGCAGCCCCCATGGACTTATTTGCCCATGATTGTATAATACATTTTGAAATTCAATCGCAAGATGATCATCTCAATAAAAATTTACAACCTATTGCTAACTGTTGCCGCGACTGTGTAATGGATTCTACGTGTTGAAAACACAATAGTCCGACTATCACTATAAAAATTATAAGTTGAAATGCTGTTTGTGGTATTTTATTATTTCAAAAAATGTTGGTGTTTAAGTAAGTTACAGCTGAAATCTTGAATAATCCACATTTGACAAAATACGTCATCAAGAAGATAATCTTCTCTCCTGTACTGCCACTGAAGGTGGAAAGTTTTTTGCCTCGTAATTAATTTTTAGGAGAATTCCAAGGGCCAATAGCTATTTCTGGGTGTTGTTTATTGGTGTTAGAAGTCTAGGGCCCCCTTCCCACTTCTTCTTCTGTTATTAGTCCCATTGGATATGTACTCATTATTTTATAAAACAGAAAATGAGAGAATGTGGAGTTTAGAAGGTATAATTTCTGTCCAGAGGAATTTATAGACTGGCCTAAGATTTCAACAAAAGAGGAAAAAAAAAGGTGAAATGTAAACACAAAGTTGAGCACGGCAATAGCATATTTCATGGAGGAAAACAGGGTTGCATGGAAACAGAAATGCTGGCAGAATAATCTAGAACACTGGTCCTCAGCATAGGCTCTCCAGTACACCAGCATCAGTATCGCTACCGGCTGAATGTTTGTGAACATTTGATGAAAATTCGTGTGTTGCCATCCTAACCCTCAAGGTGATGGTATGAGGATGTGGGGCCTTTGGGAGGTGGTGACGAGGTCTTGAGAATAGCACACCCGTGAATGGAATTAGTGTCCTTGTAACAGGGACCCCAGAGAGCTCCCTCGTTCCTTCTGCCATGTGGGGACGCAGGAAGTGAGGCCACCCACAAGACACTTAAGCTGCTGGCAGCTTGATATGGGACTACCCAGTTTCTAGAATTGTGACCAAAATATGTCATTTACAAATCAACCAGCCTATGATGTTCAGTTATGGCAGTCCAGATGAATTAGTGCAAGTGTCCCCTGGGAACTTGTTGGAAATGCAAATTCTTAGATGAATCATAAATTCTAGTGGTGAGGCCTGGAAATCTGTCCTGGAAGAAGCCCCCGGGGTGATGCTGCTACCTACCCAAATGGAAGAATCACTGCCAAACTGTGACATACGTACCAAAATGTCTATAGTTTGATCTTTGTGTCTGAGATGTACATAATAGGAAAACTGAGTCTGGGAATCCTGGAGTCAAAGTCACAAGTCAGTTTAGTGCTGAGAGGTGAGGAACTCCCCACCACATAGTCTCATGGACTATGCAACCTTGGAGATGGCCAGAGATACGGACCCTACCCCCCGTCCAGCCTGGCCCTGCATCTCTTTTGAACATACAGCCTTTAATGGTTTGGGTACCTGCTTGTTGGTATCTTAAAATTACCATCTGGCACTAGAACATTCTCTCCATCACTGTCATCCCAAATCTGTTTTCATGCAACTTCCACTTATGGGTTTGTCATCATTTAAAAATAAATCCCAGAAGACATATTCTTCCTCATCTCAAAAACAGGTGTTTAGCAACCCAAAGTTGTTTGTCTTATTCTTATGCCCCGGAAATCTCTTTCCTTTGTCCCCCAAATCCTCACTTGAGCTAGACCCGAGGCAACTTTCTTCATCAGGTCATAGTTATGGAATCACAAACTAACAATCCAGAAAACCAACAGATCACCCATCCCCCTTGCCAGCACTTACTCTGATACATCAGAGCCCCCCTTACCTGGGAGCCCCCTTTTGTGGTCTTGGAGAGTTCCAGCCTCTCCAGTGAGAAGTGGCTTTGTGTAGCTGGAGACCCACATACGCTGCTGGTTTGGGGGGTTCTCTTCCTTTCCCTCTAGTGAGGGTCGATTACCCGTTATATTTTATTTACATATTTATGGATTTCTATGTGTGGTGATATGTGTCTACCTCTCCCTTTTCTCCAGAATGAAAAAAGATAAATTGAAATTGCTGGGCTAAATGAAGTGAGAGGAGTCAGTAGAACTGAGTGAAAAGGATATGGGCTTTAGAGCCAAAAAAGAATCTAGTTTTTATTTCAAGCTGGACACTTGCTAGCTGGATAACCGGAAATGAGCTATGTTATCTCTCGCCCATCTAAGGGAGATTACAAGGTGCCATGTTGTTGTGAGGCTTCTATGGGATAAGTTATATTCCTAGAAGACAGCCCAGAACATTGGAGCCCTTTATTGAACATTATTTAGAAATAAACCTCAAGCCTGGAGAGAGGATGTCAGCATCTAAACTGCTTTGCTTCACTGTGGCATGATGGACCCAACTGTAAGAAGGACCCCTCCAGTTGCCACTCTCTGTACTTTCCTAGACAGTGGTGTTCAGCATCGGAGCTCTGATCGCTTCTGGGAAGATGGGGCATTGTGGCCGAGCACGGGTCCTGGAGTCCTTGATGTGTACATTGCAATAGTACCAGACCATGGGGCCTGGGGTAGGAGGATGGGGATTGTTCTTTTTCCAATTCTGTCTCTAGTTCTAAGTAAGAGAGAGAAACATGTTATCTAGATCCCTCTCTATTCTAGAACACCAAGGCTTGTGAGAATGAGACCTTGCTAGTCCAGAGCAGCGTGGAGGTGAGTCCTGAGCCCCAGCAATGAGCAGCCTTAAATGGTCTGCATGTTCTCTGAGGGGCTGTTGGACCTATAGGCAGGGGTCCTTCCAGCTAGTTTATAGTTCAGTGAAGAGGAAGAGAAAGGCAGAAAGAAGTAATTGAAGGTCTGGAAAATGAACCAGGTCCTGAACTAGCCATGGGAAGCTTCTTCTTCATTTTTCTAAGCCTTGTCTGCATCATCTCTACAATGGAGGTTCTATGCCCTGGCCTGACTCTCGGGGCTCTGAACCAGAATAAAATGCAACACCCTTCAGGGCAGGAGGTCACTATGAGCACAGACATCTAGCTTTCATCTGCATTGCATAATTCATAAATCTTAGGGGCACATGGAAAGATTAGCCAATGGAAATTGAATCACCATCCCACCCAGAATCAAAGCAATATAGTCCACGGGTTCTAACCACTAGTGTAGAAATCTTCAAGCCCAAGAGAAATTGGGGGGGAGGGGGTCTTCCTGTGTGCTGCACCATGGTCCAAGCGACAGGGCTGCTAGAACGAGGCTGGCGAACCCAGATGGAAGGAGCAGCGTAAGGTGGATTATGACCACTACTTCCTCAAAAGGAGGTGGACAGGGTATGCTGACAGCTCTTGCATCCCTCCCCCGGCCCACTTTCTTTGCTTCCCCTGGAGTGTAGGATGGCAAAAGAGATGAGGATTAAAGAAGGATGAAAGACTGCTTAGATCATACTTGATTCTAGAGTCTCTGCATGAGCCCCAAATTGTCTACAAATGAAGCTTCTGAGAGCATAAGATGTCCACCTCTTCTGTCCCCTTGACTTAAGAAAGAGGTGAAGGAAACATAAAGCCCTGTGTCCATCGGCCTCCCATTCCCAATCTCAGAGACTCTCTTCCCCTAACCCACGAAGCCTCCATATTGGATGGGCTGACTGTGGTGTTGGGAGGGAAGGAAGGTCTCAGTCTGCATACTTCTGAGTCATCTATGCAAGAAACAGCTGCAGGTGCTGTAGCCATCCTCTGCATAATGTGGAGGTATCTACTGCTTACTCATATTGAGTTTGTAGTCTTAGGTGAAATTCTAAAGCAAAAAGAAAAGCCCCTTTGAACATCCCATTACACTACTAGGTTTTTCTGCCATCCCATGCTTCCTAGGGAGCTAAGGACCCCTAGAAGGTACAGTACAGTAGCAAGTCAACAAAAGCTCCTTTAATCTCTCCTAATTTTGAAAGCTGAGGTTTGTAGGAAAAATGAGTCAGAGAGACACTAATGATAATAAAAGCTAGCAGTGTTTGTGTATTTATCAAGCTATCTGGGTTTTAAAAAGGATAGCCCCCAAATATATTAAAATTAGAGTTTAGTCGCTACCATAGCTATGAAAATCTTGAGATGGCAACATAAAGAAAATATATGATTATAATAAAACAGTGGCTACACATTTGAGTATCTATTATATGCAAGGCCTGTAGTACTGAGCTTGTTTTGCATATTTTACTTGTAATTTTTGCAGCAACCTTGTGGGGTGGGTGTAATTTTTTCCACTGACGGTCTGGGAGAGAGATGAGTTACCCAAGGCCACACACTTGCTCAAGTGGCCCAGTTGGGAATTGACCCTTTAACTGTATAGACATAAAGCTCAATCTCTTTCTAATATGGCTTTCAAAATTCAGCATCATTATCAAAGCATAATACATCATGACCACATTGGATTTATTCCAGGAATGCATTAATGAAAAACGTTGACTACTAGAAAAACTAGCGATATAGGGCCTCATATCAATAGGTCAAAAAAATAAAAATCATCTGATCTTCTCAAGAGAAGCTGAAATGTAATTTGAAAAAATTCAGCCTTCATTACTGATTGGAATTCTTAGTCAATTTGAAATGGAAAGGCAATTTCTTATTTCAAATAGAAAATGTTCTTTACAGCCTCAAATCCTAGGAGAATAAAACTAAAAAAAAAAAAAAAAAGCTATTAGAACTACTAAAATATTTCAGCACTATGGTTAGACACAAAGCAAATAAACAAAAATCAATGGTTTGTAATAACCATTATAAAATATATATATTTAAATGCAACTAAATATAAATACTTAGTAGTAAACCAAGAAATGTGTTGAATCTATGTGAAAATACACCTACCTACAAAATTTTATTAAAGATGATAAAACAAGACTCAAATAAACGGAGCTATATGTCATGTTGTTGGGTTAGCAAATTTAATATTGTGAAGATATCAATTCTCCGCAAATTAATTTATGGGTTTAGTACAATTGCAATCAAAATCTTAATGAGATTCTTTTTGGAACTTGACAAAGTGATTTAGAAATTGATCTGAACAAATACACAGGAGAAAGCAGTCAAGAACATTTTAAAAAGGTGGCAGAGGGATTTTTCTCTGTGAGAATCAACATTTATAATAAATATAATTAAGGCCCAGAAAAGAATACTGTATGCAGCAAAACTGGTTTTTAAAATGTATATGAATAAAAAATTGCATACCAAATAGTACATGATTAATCAATTATATGTGGTACAAATTTGGAAAAAATACAGTTCATTGCATATATATCATGATATGCTAAATAAATTATGGATAGTTTAAGAATTTAAATTAAAAGTAGGAAAAAATAAGAACCAGAGGAAAATAAAATATTATTCTTTTGTTGGAAGGGACTTCTTCATTAACAGCAAGCAAATACATAACTGAGGTCATGGAAACTTTACTGCACAAAAAGAGAAGGCAGTGATAAAAGAGAAGAAATCTTCTATTTCATATTAAAATTCAAAAAGCAAATGAGTGACCTGGATACGCAAAAACTATGTGACAAAATTGAGAAAATGATAATATCTTTACATACAAAGAGCTCTAACATTAGAATGTAATCACACTGATTGAGAAAAAGGCTAAAAGGTATAAAGAGGTAATTGCTAAACAAAACAGGAATGGCCAAAAGCATATTAAAAATGTCCAGTGTTACAGATAAATAAATTCATTTTTACCCATAATATTACATATATATATTTTTAATTGGCAATAGCATTGTCAAGGAACAACAATTCAGGCTCTTAAGGGCGTTGCTGCAGGTGGATTAACTGGTACAGCATATTAAGAGGACAATTTGCTATTTTTTTTTTTTCTAGCTAAATAATCAGACTTGCTCAAAAGGGAGTTTTGTACATAGAGGTCATCATCGCATTATTTATAAGGACAAAAACTTGGAAATCACTCAAATGCACCAACAATAGAAGGAGAGTTAAGTAACAATAGGAGAATAGTTAAGTAACAATAGAAGAAGAGTTAAGTAACAATAGGAGAATAGTTAAGTAACAATAGGAGAAAAGTAACAATAGGCGGATAGTTAAGTAAATTTTGGTGTATGCACACAGTGGAATTGTGTGCTACTCTGACAAACCCTGTTTTCATATTACATCTACCTAATGGTACGGGTCAATGTTTATGCTATAATAAGTTTAAAGAAATCAACCTGCCAAACCACATATGTAAGTTATTACTGTCCCAAGTTAGTGAAATATAAATATACAACCCATATGTCAGCAGGGCCAATTTACCAGTGAGAGCTATGATGTTGACCAGAACTCCCATTTCGGATTCTGCAGGTACAGATGCCCAGAGGAGCACATGGGCCTCTCTGACCTGCCCTCCCTCAATTCTAGAACATCATCTGTTTCTCCTGGCTGTCCTTGATGCAGGACAGGGCGGCCCTACACCCGCTGCCTTGGCCCTGAC
>CAUYRH010085798.1:0-25208 GCA_963574655.1 Perodicticus potto
GGCGCCTGTAGTCCCAGCTACTTGGGAGGCAGAGGCAAGAGACTGGCTTGAGCCCAGGAATTGGAGGTTGCTGTGAGCTGTGATGCCATAGCACTCTACCCAGGGTGACAGCTTGAGGCTCTGTCTCAAAAAAAAGGAAAAAAAAAGATTTTATTGTTGTAAGATGAAAAGGTGAAGTGTTTTTTCTTTTTCAGAAATGAGAAAATTAATGTTGGTTGCTTATATTAATCCTTTCTATTTAATATCAAGTACTAAATAGGTTATGTATGTTTTGAAATAGCTAGAACTTTATTGAAGATCAAATTGTTGTTCCATTTCAGCCATCGGGATGATAGATGGTCCGATGAGCATTATGAAAGAGAGAAAAGAGAAATTGACTGGAACTTCCACAAAGACAGCTTTTTCTGTGATGTTCCAAGTGAGTGGCACCGCACATGAACCAACCCCTCAACGGTTTCCTGGCGTTCAGAAATGAACATGATCACAGCTTTGACTGATAGCCGTATGGCTGATCACACAAATTCACTGTTGCTATTGAACCTAAAGAGACTTTAGCTAATTAACTTTTGATTTTACTTCCCTAGAAGAAAAATAATCTGTATCTATCAGGAAAAAAGGGATAATTGAGTTCTATTCAATTTTAAGGATTAGATAAATCTAATAAAGTTCTTAACCTTACCCAAAATTTTAAGTCCTTTTAAAAATTTCTTGTGCTATTTATTTTTAGGTCCAATAACAAGTACATATTTGGGGGTCGAATCCTGAAATCAATTGTATTATCAAAAAATATTTTTGTTAAGTTTTGATTCATTCAAAAAGTGTATTCTATATTAAGAGCCTTCTGTGAGCCTGACTTATCACTAGATAATAGAGAGATAAAGAAAATAAAGTCCATAGGTCCAAAGCTTGAAAGCCTCAGAGGCCTGGCACATAGTGTGAATGAGAAGAGATAGCTGGGTATAAGAGAGTAGGAAGTGACAGTGATTGTGAACACTAAGGGACATCTTGCCCTCTCTAAAAAAATCAGCTGCTGCTTATCTGCAGCAAAAGGTGGCTTTGAAGAAGTGAGGGTGCAAATGTTAAATCCACATTTTAATTTAGAATTCCCAGAGCTCTAAATATTGGCAACACATTCACCACACAGAATTGGCTATAGCCTAAAGTCAGACTAATTACTCTGCAGCTCTCAGGGAAGAAGGGACCTGCACCCGAAAGGAAATACATATAAGTATGTAAGCCATTAACCAGCCACAGTGATTAGCAATGAGGAAGTGTGGATAATTATGATTTTTAACTAAGTGAATAGTAACATGAAAGCTCTTTATGTTTTGCCTTTTGTTGTTCTTGAAAATTCCTCTTAAATGTGTGCTTTCCTGTCTTACTAGAACACTAGATGACCTAATTGGGGTTTTGGTGTTTCTAGATCGTGCCAGGTTTCAGGGTCTTTATTTTATTGGACATTGTTACTCTGTATAGTAATAAAAAAATAGTAGGGAAATTAGGCAGAGTCTTATTCAGATCCCAGGAAGCAATACAGGTTTCCTTTTCTGTCTCTTCTCTTTAAAAAATTAGAAGAGTCTAACTCTGGTTACTTGCATGTTCTGCCTGGTTTATTTCTCTCAGCTAAAGTGTTGTTATGTATTATTGCTTAACTAGCATCTGTTAGTTAATATTTTAACCAGGAAAAACATTAGTAATTTGATAAAATTATTCTTTATATTTCCCTGGTCAATATTAAATATTTGTTTCTTAAGTAATAGGAAAGCCATCACCAGCTTTATGTAAATGAAATGTTTCAGTTTGTATAGGCTTTCTAAAATCAACATGCAATAGCAGCCATTTGATAAAAAGTTTACTAAAGAAAATTTCATGATCATAAATAAAGCTTTTTATAATAAAGCTTTATTCATAAACTGGCAAATTTATGAATAAAAGCATAATTAGGCATTTTAGTTAATGTAAAATTAATTTGCTTTGTATTCCTTGTTTCATATTAAGCTATTATTATTATTATTATTATTATTTTTTAGAGACAGTGTCTCATCTTGTTGCCCTGAGTAGAGTGCAATGGCATCACAGCTCACAGCAACCTCCAGCTCTTGCGCTTAGGCAATTCTCTTGCCTCAGCCTCCTGAGTAGCTGGGACTACAGGTGCCTGCCACAATGCCCAGCTATTTTTTTGTTGCAGTTTGGCCGGGGCCGGGTTTGAACCCACCACCCTCAGTATATGGAGCCAGCACCCTACCCACTGAGCCACAGGCACCGCCCCCATATTAAGTTATTTGTAATGACTGAGGAGACAATACTTGTTAAGCACCTATTTTTTATTATCACATTTAATTCTCACAACTATTTGAGATAGGCATTGTTGTCTCCATTTTAAAGATGAGGAGGCTTAACCAAGCTCACAGAAATTCTTAGCTGCCTAAGGGCACACAGCTAGTAAATGACAGGACCTGGTTATAGCCAGGTCTGACTCCAAACCATGCTAGTTTCCACTATGTCACGTATTTTGTATCAATGATTAGTTTTGGGTGAATCTGATTTTCAAATTACTTTTTTCTTTTTTTGCAGTTTTTGACTAGGGCCGGGTTTGAACCCACCACCTCCAGCATATGGGGCCGGCGCCCTACTCCTTTGAGCCACAGGTGCCACCCTCAAATTATTTTTTTCTTGTTTCTGGTGTACCAGAGAGATTATGTACTTAACCAGTGTAGGTCAGCATTCCATAACGGAATTAGTTTGACTATTTTTAGTGCTGTTAAATTGATCACCCACTATCTTTCCTCTCTAGTTAGCTGCCAGAGAGAACATCCTTACAATCCATTCTCGATATTCCTTAGTGCATCATTTTTTAATTTTATTTACCATTATGGTGATATATTGTGAAATTAAGGAGTGTTTTAATTAATTTCCTATTCAAAATTCTTATGGCTTTTTCTTCCTAATTATAGCCTGATCAGAAATATATTTGTTATGTAATGCCTACAATTTTAAGATTGTAGTGAGTAGACAAAGGATTTGAGTTAAGGCAATATATAGCATCGCTTTTTTTCTTTCTTTCTTTTTTTTTTTTTAAACATTTTGTTTTGGAATTTATTGAAGGAGAGAGTCCCCTCCTGTTAATGAATTGTCCATATGGTTTCCCAGTTGGAGCTGTTTCTGAATGCTGAGTCTTAGGAAATAAATGAATAATTTATAAATCCTTTTCTTTTTTTTTCTTATCACCAGGTGACCGATATTCCAGAGTGGTATTTACTTCAGCTGGAGGGGAAACATTATGGAATTTACCTGCAATTAAATCAATGTGCAATGTAGATAATTCCAGGGTATGTAAAATAAAAGTGAAACCTGTTAGCACAAATAAAGTTACATTATTAAAATTCCTTTTACTGCTGACCCAGGTGTGTGATCAGGTGGAGTTACCCAAGAGGCTTACCTACTGAGGAGTAACCACCAGTAGGTCAACTTTGCACACCCACATATCCTGGGACCAAAGTGTCCTTGTGTCTCCCCACCTTTAAACCATGCCATCTTCCTTTTTCTTTCCCATTCACATTCTCTTGCTGTGATGGTCATCTCTGTTATTTTACAGCATATTTCTTTTCAGGATAATAGTTAAAACTGCTTTTTCTTCTGTTATATTTTCTCTCTTTGCTAATCTAGTATCATTGGTCGTTACATTTTGTTCCTAAGACACTTGTCAGCATCTTAACTATGCAATTAAATTCCTGCCTCTTTGGCAATTAATGGTTCATTTACACTGGTGACCTCAAAGGAAATTTAGGGAGCAGGCTGGGAAAGGGAACATCAAAGGGCATAAATACAGTATCTACGTAAGTGGCCAGAGAAATCCAATCCAGATTGCCCTGAATGTTGAATACCTTTTTGCTTTCCAAGATACCAGGATAAAAGAAGACAGGGGCTTTCTCTTTCAGTCTTCTCTAGAGCCAAAAAGGTGTCAGTGCAAGAAAATGTAAAGTCAGCGTTTTAAGTTTGGAAGAGCTGTCAATTTCATGTGTTCTGAGACAGTTTCTCTAAATAGAAACTCTTTCTGATGTCACTGACAGACCTGTCCAAGAACAGCAAACAGGCAGAAAGGGAATGCATTGTATTCTTAGCATAAATCTAAATTGTAAAATCACTGGTTAGTTAAAAATCAAATCATGTGCCCTGCTAAAAGCTGTCCTGACAACCTACTGATTCTTCAGTATGGTGTTTCAGTTTGTGCACTTTACTTCTGTTATTATTACATTCTAATATATAATGAAATAATACATATTATTATATTCTAATATGTAATATTATATATTAGAATGTAATGATAACAGAAGTAAAGTGCACAGTAAATGTAATATGCTTGAATCATCTGAAAACTATCTCCCCTGGTCCCCTTCTGTTTAAAAAATGTCTTCCATAAAGCCTATGGAAACTGGCTCGGCGCCTGTGGCTCAACAGGCTAAGGCGCCAGCCACGTACACCTGAGCTGGCAGGTTCAAATCCAGCCTGGGCCGGCCAAACAACAATGACGGCTGCAACCAAAAAATGGCTGGGCGTTGTGGCGGGCGCCTACAGTCCCAGCTACTTGGGAGGCAGAGACAGGAGACTCGCACTTGAGCCCAGGAATTGGAGGTTGCCGTGAGCTGTGATGGCACGGCACTCTATCCAGGGTGACAGCCTGAGGCTCTGTCTAAAAAAAAAAACCTATGGAAACTAAAACTGGTACTAAAAAGGTTGAGGGTCACTTATTTAAAGGAAGAGATGTACTCAGCTTGTCTACCTATTTTTCTCTGCTGGGTTCATGATGAGGATTGGACACCTGTGTGTTTAAGTTTGTAATCCCTGGCAGCACAAGCATATTTTCTAAGTCACCAGCTAAGACCTTATGCTTTGGCAGTTAATTGGGAAGAGAGTAATATTGTGGTCCTCTTGTGAGAATTTGAAGAAGAAACCCAAGACACATGCCCAGATGAATGGTCAGGATGCCCAGTTACAGAGCCATACCAACACGTGAGTAAATATGTGATCACAGCCCCAGAGAGCATGGTTTTAGCTTGTTAAATGCCATATTTACCAATTATAAGTGCTTTAACAGTCTAGTCTCAAACTTAGCTATGTACCTGGATTACAGAAATAAACACATCTCATAGAGATAATAATTCATCAGTTATCTTAAGTAATAACTACTGGTTACAGTTCAGCTTTCAGATTATTACTGCACAGTTTTTGAGTCTCCTAAATCTCTCCAAGTCTCAAGACCCTTTTAGGATTTTTACTTATTACAGTGGTTTGACTACCCTAAGTTACTTGCCAGTTGTTCGTTTTCACCACCCACCAAATCTTGGCTATTTTGCTAAGGCACTTGATTATTAACAGCTATCAAGTTAAGTGGGACACAATCTTATGATCCAAAGCAGAAGAGCTTAATTGTTAGTGGGTTAACTCTAGAAAATGTCTGGTAATTAGTGTAATATCTCAGTGGGATCAGATGTTTCGATTGTAGCCTGCCCAGCCTTTGCAACACATTTAATTCAAACTCCAGATTCCATTTAAATTACATTCTACTTATACTCATAATTCAGCCAGGTATTGGTTTGCAAAGCACATAGCTTCTCTTCCTGATCTTTTGTCTACCTTCTGACAGAAATCCTTGTTTTCTTAAACTCTTTCAAAAGGAGCCTCAGTTGATTCTCCAGGCTTTTCCTCGTTTCTTTCTGTCCTATGACGTGGGATACACAGGCAGATAGTCATTAGCAACCAGAAGTGTCTCTCCAACCTTAACTCTGCTGGAAACCATTCACCCATCCCTTAGTGCGTTGTAGAAGTTGGAGCTCCGAGGACTCAGCTTGTAAAGGGGTCTGAAATTTGGTGTTTCAGACTCTGCTTAGTAGGGTAACTTTTGTAAACAGCTGGAGAATGTCAAAAATATGTATTTTGATTGTTGGTTTAATGAGGGCTCTGGAGCCCTTGCTTATTCTTTTCTACCTAGGATCACCTTATACTTACAATGAATGGGGAACTATGTTGCCTAATGAAAGAGAGCCCACCAATTAGTTGAACCTGGGCTTAAGGGCTTAATTTTCCTACCTTTATTCTTTTTTTTTTGTAGAGACAGAGTCTCACTTTATTGCCCTTGGTAAAGTGCCGTGGCATCACACAGCTCACAGCAATCTCCAACTCCTGGGCTTAGGCAATTCTCTTGTCTCAGCTTCCTGAGTAGCTGGGACTACAGGCGCCCGTCACAATCACCGGCTATTTTTTTGTTGCAGTTTGGCCCGGGGCCGGGTTTGAACCCGCCACCCTTGGTATATGGGGCCAGCACCCTACCCACTGAGCCATAGGCGCCGCACCCTACCTTTATTCTTTTCCCAGCTTCTTAAAATATCTCCAATTTAGCCATAGTTTCAAGAGTTAAGGTATCATTTAAAGCTCTGCTGGTTTCTTTTCTTCTCTCTCTTCTCTTCCTTCACCCCTTCTTTTAAGTCAAGGCCACCTCTGCTGCTGTCTTACTAGGCCAGAGTACAGAGGCATGCTATAGCTACATAAGCAAAATTATTCCTTAAAATAATCCATTTTTGGAGTACCTACAATTTGAAAGCCTATGCTCCTCATGAGAGAGTTATCCGAAATTGCTGTCACTACCTCTATTTTTATTTTTATAAACTTCAAAGATTTTGAAATTATTACCATGAATCTTGTTTCCAAAACTATGGCAAAAATTTTGCTGCTTTCTAAAGGAAGATACACATACTTGCTTGCCAGTCTCTTTAAGCCCCACAATATAATACATGCTTCTGTGTTTTTCTTACTTGGTCACAGTTGACTAAGTTAGTGCTGCTATCACACCACACGTAGAGACTTTAGTACTCCTTCTGTGGGGCCTCTTAAGTCTTTATGCATAGTACAATATTTCTCATATTGAATTACAATGATTTGTTTTTGTGTCTGACTTCCTTGCCACACTGTGAGCAAGTTGCAGGTATGGACCACTGTGCCCTATTCACTTGTGTAGGTGCTCAGTAAAATTGTGTGTGAATGGGCAGATGGCTGGGAACATTCAGCTTCACTCCCTGAAAGTGTAGATCCTTGACCTCCATTCCTTTCCACTGGAGGATCTCCAGAGGAGATCTCTCATCTGTCTGTCTGGTGCTGGTGTCCAACTCTGGGAAGTTGGAAACTACCAGTCATGATGTCTTTTCTCTTTATTTTCTTCCCTGTAGGAGTTCTCAGACACTGTTTTCCCAAAGGGTGAACACAAACCAACATCACCTTTGAAAGTGAGGATTTACTACCCAGGGTTTACTAGATCTTACTTTTAATAGCAGCCAACAAGGTAGTATTTATTTGGTCTGTGTTTAGAATGTCTAACATTTTAATCTGTGGTTAAATATGTGCACATCTACACATTAAAGAAAAGTTATATTATTTGAAATGGTTATTCAAGGACAGAATTATTTTTTTTTCTCCGTTTTAGTTGGCATTTCTATTTCCTTTATCTTTGGTATTTGGTTACTTCAGCAACTACAAATATGTTCCTCCTAGCTGATTGTGGGTTTTGTAATGGATATAATTCATTTTCTTCCATCTGAAAACTGTCAGACACCAGAATGAATTGCCTTCTTTAATTCACCAAGCCAACCCGAAGGCTTTGTTTATTATTCTTTCTGGGATAAAACTGGTGTTCTGCCATGAAACCCAGAAACACGTCACTGTAGGATTTCCTGCTATTGATTAGATGGTGCATTTTTCTCCAAATTAGCATATGTAAATGTTTTTACCTGGTACCAAATATGAATTATCCTGTTTTATGGAATATTAATTATGGCTCTTCAAAAATGAGCTTAAAAATGAAGACTTTGTTAAACTAAATATTATTTTACTACATTTGAACAATAATCTTGGCTCGATTTTTCTTTATCTCCAACAGAGAATCTTTAAAAACAAACAAACAAATTTTTACTATGGAAATTTTCTAAGATATGCAAAAGTAGAGAAAGTAGTATAATGAATCCTTATGTGGAAGTCTTCTGAGCTTCAAGAAGTCTCGACACATGGTCAGTCTTATTTCTTCTGTACCCAACCCCCATAGAATTAGTCCCAGTAAAGTATCTTGATCAACAGAGATCATAAGTAGCTGGATTCTTGGATAAGTCTAAGTCTCAAAGACGTGATATGTGCCTGCTTCTCCTCTGCTTTGAGAAGACATTTCAATGTATGATTGAAAAAATCTAGTGTAGTCAAGGCAAAGAGTGTTTGTAATCCTGCTAGAAAAAAAATATTCACAGCCTCCTTGAACTTTGGAGTTTCTTCCTTAGAACAGCCTCTGGTAAATACAGATGAGGGAAAGGGACAGGACCAGGTCATCTTGAGCGCTAGTACTTTGAAAGAGAAGTATCTGGTCAGGCTCAGGAGAAGGGAATGTTTTTTATTCTCACTTTCAGGAAGAGGGGCCTTTCATCTAATTTTCAGAATGGAATTGTACAGCCTTCACCATGGTCTAGCAGTGCCAGTAAGGGAACAATTTTTCAACTTTCTATAAAAAGAACAACTCTCTCCAGGAATAGCATTCAAAGGAAAAACTGTCCACATTAAATCCAGAAGTATGATATTTGCTAATATGCAGAAATCCCCTACTTACCAAAAGAGAAAGTTCCCAGAAAAGGAGTGTAAGCCAACTGGAATGAACTTAGTGGAAGAAATAATTAAATTCCTACTTAGGTATTTATTAATTATAAACATGTATGTTTATTTAAAAACAGATATAAGTAATATTTTAATTGCCCTTTTCTACTATATTTCAAGGAACAGTTTTAGTCACAATCTTACATGCGTCTTGACATCAGCACTTTGATGTTAACTGAGGTCACTTTTTGATTCACCAAACAGTTTTTCTCTTAGTCTACTTGGGCTGCTGAAACAAGATTCCTTAGACGGGTGAGTAATATACCACACAAATTTATTTCTTTTAGTTCTGGAGGAAGCTGGAAAAGTCCAAGATGAAGGAACTAACAGATTCAGTGTCTGCTCATGGGTGGTACCTTCTGTGTGACCTCATGGGTTTTAGGGACTGAGAAGCAAGCTCCCTCCAGCCTCTTTTATAAGACCACTAATCCCATTCGCTGGAGTTCCTGCTTGGTGATTTAATCACCTACCAAAGGGCCCCACCTCTTAATACCTTCGCATGGGGATTAGGTTTCAACATATGAATTTTGGAGGAACACATTCAGACCATAGCAGTTTTCTAGGGAATATCATCTGTGCTTCTAATGGTGTTGATTGAAATACAACAATCAACATTGTTATTTTAGTCATCAAAAATATCATGCTGAGAACCAAAAATTTTGGGCAAAGCCACAAATTTGTTTTATCTATCAATTGTACCATTGTTTTTTTAATTAATCATTTAGGTATATATATGTAAGCTTCATGACCTATCTACTTTATTGCTCTTTAAAGAGACTTTGAAAAGACTTGTTTACTAAGTAGGTGTCAATTTTACCTCCTTTCTTAAATAAAACTACCATTGGTTGAAGTTGTTTCACACTTGTATGTCATCCCCAGACCATAGTTCATTGTTCAAAATAAAGCAACCTAGAGACTGCCTGTCACATGAGACAGCCTGTGGGGAAGGCATCTCACTCAGCTTAAGAGTATAGGAATTTAGCTTCTGTAACTGTCCCCTCCCTCAAGGCCACCTTAATTTAGACGTCCCCATCGTGAGCTCATTTAAGCTGCAGCTCTTCTGCTTGTCTATGTCTCTGCAGATCAGATCTCATCCCCAGTTTGGAGATCTCTGCCAGAGGACCACTGCTGCTTCCTGCTGTCCCAGTTGGACACTGGGAAACTATATTGCCATTCTGAACAACAGGTCATCCTGTCAGAAAATCGTCGAGCGGGACGTTTCTCACACCTTAAAATTGCTTAGGACCTGTGCCAAACACTACCAAAATGGCACTCTAGGGCCGGACTGCTGGGACATGGCAGCCAGGAGAAAGGACCAGCTCAAGTGCACCAACGTGCCGCGCAAATGTACCAAGTACAACGCTGTGTACCAGATCCTCCACTACTTGGTGGACAAAGACTTTCTGACCCCAAAGGTGGCTGACTACGCCATGCCAGCTTTAAAATACAGCATGCTCTTCTCTCCCACAGAGAAAGGGGAGAGTATGATGAACATTTACCTGGACAACTTTGAAAACTGGAACTCTTCTGACGGTGTGACTACCGTCACTGGGATTGAGTTTGGTATCAAACACAGTTTGTTTCAGGATTATCTTCTAATGGATACTGTGTATCCTGCCATAGCCATTGTGATTGTCCTTGTAGTCATGTGTGTCTACACTAAGTCCATGTTTATCACTCTGATGACGATGTTTGCGATAATCAGTTCCTTGATTGTTTCCTATTTTCTGTATCGTGTGGTATTTAACTTCGAATTTTTTCCTTTTATGAACCTCACTGCCCTCATTATTTTGGTTGGAATTGGAGCAGATGATGCTTTTGTTCTGTGTGATGTTTGGAACTACACCAAATTTGACAAGCCTCACGCGGAAACCTCAGAAACAGTAAGCATCACCTTGCAACATGCCGCCCTCTCCATGTTTGTCACCAGTTTTACCACTGCCGCTGCCTTTTACGCCAACTATGTTAGCAATATTACAGCAATCAGATGCTTCGGGGTTTATGCAGGGACAGCTATATTGGTGAATTATGTCCTGATGGTCACGTGGCTTCCAGCAGTTGTTGTACTGCATGAGCGGTATCTTCTTAATATATTCAGTTGCTTCAAAAAGCCCCAGCAACAAATGTATGATAACAAAAGCTGCTGGACGGTGGCTTGCCAGAAGTGTCACAAAGTACTTTTTGCCGTTTCAGAAGCATCTCGAATTTTTTTTGAAAAAGTACTGCCATGCATTGTCATTAAGTTTCGCTACTTTTGGCTACTCTGGTTCCTTGCCTTAACTATGGGTGGGGCCTACATTGTATTTATAAATCCAAAGATGAAGCTGCCCTCCCTGGAGCTATCCGAGTTCCAGGTGTTCAGGTCGTCTCACCCTTTTGAGCGCTATGATGCTGAATACAAAAAGCTTTTCATGTTTGAACGTGTGCACCACGGCGAGGAGCTCCACATGCCCATCACGGTAATCTGGGGTGTGTCCCCAGAAGACAATGGCAATCCACTAAATCCCAAGAGTAAAGGGAAGTTGACACTGGATAGCAGTTTTAACATTGCTAGCCCAGCTTCCCAGGCCTGGATTTTGCACTTCTGTCAAAAACTGAGAAACCAGACATTCTTTTACCAGACTGATGAACAGGACTTCACCAGCTGCTTCATTGAGACATTCAAACAGTGGATGGAAAACCAGGTCTGTGACGAGCCTGCCCCATGCTGCAGCCGCTGGAGCTTCCCCTATAAGCAAGAGATTTTTGAACTGTGCATCAAGAGAGCTATCATGGAGCTAGAAAGGAGTACAGGGTACCATTTGGACAGCAAAACCCCAGGGCCGAGATTTGATATCAACGACACCATCAGGGCAGTAGTGCTAGAGTTCCAAAGCACCTACCTCTTCACACTGGCTTATGAAAAGATGCATCAGTTTTATAAAGAGGTAGACTCCTGGATTTCCAATGAGCTGAGTTCAGCACCTGAGGGCCTGAGCAATGGTTGGTTTGTCAGCAATCTGGAGTTCTATGACCTCCAGGATAGCCTCTCCGATGGCACCCTCATTGCCATGGGGCTGTCCGTTGCTGTTGCATTTAGTGTGATGCTGCTGACAACTTGGAACATCATTATAAGCCTTTATGCCATCATTTCAATAGCCGGAACTATATTTGTCACTGTTGGTTCTCTCGTCCTGCTGGGCTGGGAGCTAAATGTTCTGGAGTCCGTCACCATTTCAGTTGCTGTCGGCTTGTCAGTGGACTTTGCAGTCCATTACGGGGTCGCATACCGCTTGGCTCCAGATCCCGACCGAGAAGGCAAGGTGATCTTCTCCCTGAGTCGCATGGGCTCAGCAATTGCCATGGCCGCCCTGACCACCTTTGTGGCTGGGGCCATGATGATGCCCTCCACGGTCCTGGCTTATACCCAGCTGGGCACCTTCATGATGCTCATCATGTGTGTCAGTTGGGCTTTTGCCACCTTCTTTTTCCAGTGCATGTGTCGGTGCCTTGGACCACAGGGCACCTGTGGTCAGATTCCTTTACCTAAAAGACTACAGTGCAGTGCCTTTTCTCATGCCTTGTCTGCCAGTTCTGGTGACAAAGGACAAAGCAAAACACATACTGTGAATGCTTATTGTTTAGATCCCAGGGGCCAAAAATCTGAACTGGAGCATGAGTTTTATGAATTAGAACCTCTTGCATCCCACAGCTGCACTGCCTCTGAGAAGGCCACTTATGAAGAGACCCACATTTGCACTGAATTTTTTAACAGCCAAGCGAAGAATTTAGGGATGCCTGTGCATGCAGCTTACAGCAGCGAACTCAGCAAAAGCACCAAGTGTGACACTAGCTCTGCCCTGTTACTGCCGTCTCTCGAACAGCGTACCATGTGTCACTTCTTCTCTCTGAATCAGAGATGTAGCTGCCCAAATGCCTACAAACGCTTGAAATATGGCCCACACTCTTGTCAGCAGATGGGAGACTGCTTGTGCCACCAATGTGCTCCTGCTGGCAGCTTTGTCCAGATCCAAAACAGCATGGCACCTTTGAAGGCCACACACCCAGCCACTGAGGGCTTTGTGCATCCCATCCCGCACATCCACCACTGCCCCTGCCTGCAGGGTGGAGTGAAGCCACCTGGAATGCAGAATTCTCTGCCTAGGAATGTCTTCCTCCACCCGAGGCAGCATATTCAGGCCCAAGAAAAAATTGGTAAGGCCAGTGTGCACAGTCTTCAGAGTATTGAGGAGCATCTTCCAAAGAGAGCAGAGCCATCGCCGTTTGTCTGCACAGGCACTGGGTCTGTACTCAAAGCATGTTGCAACCCTGAGAATAACCAAAGGGGACTCTGTAAAAACAGAGGTGCTGGAAACATGGAGAGCAGTGGAGAGACTGAAGACAAGGCTTCCGGGTCAGTGAGTCAGACCAACAAGGCAGGAAGGAAAGCAGAGCTGCGCTTCTCCCAGACTGATGGAGTTGTGAACTTGGAACATTTAAACAAGAATGAACCAAAATTTATGTTTAACCATTTAATGGGGGAAGCTGGTTATAGGTCTTGCCCAAATAATCCAGAAAGTTGTGGCAGAATTGTGAGAGTGAAGTGCAATTCTGTGGACTGTCAAATGCCAAACATTGAAGCCAATGTGCCTGCTGTATTAACACACTCGGAACTTTCTGGTGAAAGTTTGTTAATAAAAACACTATAATAAATATAGCATTAAATTTAGAACCATTGCGTCAGTCATTCTTTTGAATTGGAATTAAAATCCAGCACTTGCTTCAGCAGCACATATACTAAAATTGGAATTAAAATCCAGAACTTTAGAAAGGAAGCCAAAAAATATAGGAACAAGCCTGTTTTGCATTGTTAAAAATTATGGAATATTTTTATACTCCATGTGCACGATAAACAAACAAATATGATGAGTGCATTAAATTATTGGATTGGCTGAATATTGGATTTTATATTTACAAAATGTATAGCTGTGTTTTACATTTATGCCCAGCTTGAAAAATAACTCTTTCTTTCTACCCTCCCATGGCAGTGAATCAGACATTTAAAGTTCAAGTTGCCTAGAAGTTTTAGTTCTCCCAGGCCGTCATATTTACCCTATGTCTTTATTCTGACATATTGGGTTGATGGTAATTAGGACTTTTGATTGCTCAACATAAATACCAGGAATTGCCCTAATTTTAATAATGCCAAACATTAAAATTTACACTTTTAGGGAGGCCTCATTTAAAAATTGCCACACACTAATAGTGCATTCCACTTGTCTACATTAGTAGACTTTACGTGAAGCTGCTGACACCTTTATATACAAATTGGTATCTTTCCCACATTAAGCAAAATGTACAATTATTCCATTTGTTAACCACGGAGTCTCGGGCATTATTTTATGTCAGGCCACAATTATCTTCATGCGACAGAAGGGAGAGTACGAATGAAGAGATGTGATCACCCAAAATAGCACTGTACTTCACAGAATAAATTGCATAATGACAAAGATAGGCCTGTGTCAGTTGTCCCTGCCCTCCCAAAGCATTCAGAATAATGGAACTTGTAAGAAGTTTTGTTTCCACCTTTGGCCCTAAGGGTCTCAAGAGAAGTTGGTATGATTTTACTGTGGAGCTAACATCTGGAAGTGCTAAGCTTCAGGCAGCATCTTGAATGACACGAGTCTGTGTCATGTTAGACCAGTCTGCAGCAATGGAGCATGCTTTCTGGGGAACAACTCAGATGACAGAGCCCTTATCAGATACCGAGTGTCACCTGATACTTTGTGCATTCCAGCCCCACCCAGGGAGAGTTCCTCTGCATTTTACTTCCTTTTGGGATTCCACCTCCAATTTGTCCTCTGAAAAAGACTTGTGAAAATATTTCTAAATATAATGGTTCTTTTCAAAAGCTCTATTAGTTATTAGTTATTTTCTGAGAATAGTTGTCCAAATTCTATCTGCATGTTACTCTGGGACCTGAAAATAAGCCGTCAGGAGCTAGCGGGGACCCTATGGGTCATTTACTCCACTCGCCTCTGCCAAACCACATTTCTGTTAAGTAGCTTTCCAGCCTTTGCTTGAATACTTGAGTGGCAAGGAACATACTATGCATCTACTTTACTTGAACCAAAATCTATTGCCCTGTAGTTTTTCTACCAGCTGGTCCTTATTCTGTCCTCCAAGTGAAAATAACATCTCTGATCTTTCTGCCACATGGTATCCCTGCAGATACTTGAAAACAGCAATCATGTCCCCCACACACTAACATCTTCAGTTCACTCTATTGTCCTTCCCATGACCAGGATTGAGTAACTGGTCTCCCATCAGATGTAGTACCCAAAAGAGACCTGGATAACACCGTGAGGAAGAGGACCAGCCTCTAGGAGAGTGGACAATACTCCTTGCTAATTCACTAAGAGATGGAAATACCTTTTGACCAAAGTATTACAGCTAACTCTCCTACAGCTTGTAAGGAACTAAACCCTCAGGGTCTCCCTCACATTGCTAGGCTGCTTCTTCCAACCAGTTAGTATGTCACACTGATGTTCAGGGGCTTATGTCCACTCCTATTGCACTCTGTAAGAAAAATAAGGGGAAGAGGAGGGAACCCTTGAAACTAGGTATCACAATACCCACCACTTTGTTTTCCTTCTAAAATGTGTAATCATAAAGTTGGCTAGTGAAAATTTCATGGCGCCTTTTGGCTGGGCATGGACACAGATTGAATTTAAGGGCTTTAGAAATGTGAATTTCTTTACAGATAGTTTAACCTGGATGACTTTTCAGGCAAGCTAAGTGTCATTTGATTTAGAAAATGAAAAACTGGAGCGAAAGAAGACGAGACTGCCTACATCTTCTGCTTGGGGCCTCCATCAGAAAGGCGTGGTTACTTCCATCAGGCTTGCTCTGAAAGGAACAGGAGGGCCCTTTTTTACTACCCCTGCTCTGCTTAATTACCCTGAGCCTTGAAAGTAGTAGAGAATCCTTTTCACATATATTTCATCTTGGGCTTTGGACTCTGAATTGACTGTTTTTCATAAAGGGAATTTTTTTTTTGCAATTTTTGGCCAGGGCCGGGTTTGAACCCGCCACCTCCAGTATATGGGGCCCGCACCCTACTCCTTTGAGCCACAGGCACTGCCCAGGGAATTTTTTTTTTTTTAAGAATTCATTTGCTGGGCTTAGAATAGTATTTAAAAAAATTTAATTTATCACTACTAGGCAGCAAAGAATCACTATTTTTAGTTGTTTTACAAGGAAATTTCATCTATTATCCTCTTATAATTTGTAAAGCATATAAGGGGTTAAATTATACGTAGGGGAAAAAGCCCTTTCACTGTTAAATATTTGTAACCTGGATGGTATTTGATTATGAAAAGATTTTTATGTTGTCTGTTACTATAACGGAACACACCTTGAAGGCTTGAGTCTATGTTACCGAGCTTGTACCTGACTTCTTCCCTGCAAGGTCACTTTTAAATCCCTCTTTGATTGAAAAATGATATGGGCCAAGAGCAAGCAGATTTTCACAAAGAAGAACTATGTTTGAAATAAGTTCACAGCTTCATCTGTGTGTATTCATTTCCTGTATGTAATTGCTGTAAAATGCACATTCCTCCTAGAACAATGTTCTTTGAAGGCACGCTAAGCTGCTATTACATTTCATGACAACTATCTATGACCCAGCCTCAGTCATTCTAGATTTTAAGACTTGTGCATGGGGTGATGCGAAGAGTAGTTTACAAATGAGATCTTAAAGGAGATTAGGAAATGTTCCAATTCCCATCTGCTCACATGGAAACCATCTTTCTCCCAGCAGTTAAGATAGTTGCTGAATGAAATGTGAGGGAACAGTGACTTTGAAAACAGTTGCATCTTTTCACCTTAATGAGAAGTATCATTTTAGAAGGAAAGAAAAATTAAACCTATGTTTAAAAAATCCAAAGACTCAAATGGTGTTTTTTTTTAATAAGGTATAAACGTAGCCACAAAATTAGAAATTTGTTGAAATCATGAGGGGATTTCTTTTTTAATGCAAAAGGAACCGTGATGTCCAAATATCTTTTATATCACTGTAGATCTTTCCAAAATGTTTGCTGGCCTTTAGTTTATCTCCAATTATTGTTACTTTAACCTATATATACATTTTGTTATTGTTGTTGTTAAACACCCACTTTCATTGTTGTTTGGATTTTGTGCACTGAAAGGTTTTATATCTTTGCATTCGATACATAGAATAAAGATAAGTAATAAATACACATGATTGATTAGTAGAATCTTCTGATGTTTATTCTTAGCAGTTTTTTAACTGCCATAATTTTGGATTTTTTTGTGAAAAGATGTCATTTCTTTTTTCATTGGCTTTATAAACCAAAGGGTGTGCACACAAGAACAGCAAGTAACTGGGATCAGTACAGTTTCCAGCAGCTCTTTGGCGCTGTCAGATAGAACCTGAAGTTGACAACACAATGCCAAGTAAGACACCCTTCACCAACTCAACCGGGCCGCATAGACTTTGAGATTTGGGGAATTTGTGTGCTGTTCCAAGTTCTATGGAGAGGGCATAAAGCAATGATGTCCTGCATTCAGAAGTCATAGCCCAAGAAAGGGCTCTTCCTAGCCTGGATGTTCTTCAAGGGTTTTATTTAGTTACCCTGGAGAACCTTATGTTGAATAAGAAAAGGGATCAGTGGCCCCACTTGTTAAGGGCACATGTTCTCCTCATAGGGGATTTAAGCCAGCATTTGAAATAGTAGTCAACACCTCAACTGTTCTCACCTGACCCCTACAATGGATACACTTCACTGACTTTGTGCTTCATTTAATGAGTGTGATATCCATGACTCTGTGACGATCACAGTGAAATGAGTTAAACTCCATGTTCTCAAAGCAACTGGAACAGCTAAACTTTGACATTTACCCTTTCCAAGCTCATATTTTTATGTAACTTTCTGAAATGTAATCTACACCTTCCTCCAAAGCCAAGAGATTATTTTTAGTAAGAAATAGTTTTTCTTGGAACCCTGTAAGGTTCTTGTAAGAGCTGGTTTTAATTTGAAATGAAGTGACAGAGTAAAATTTGCTCAACCTTTCTCCACTAATTGGACATTTGTGATCAATGAACCAGACTTTTAACATTCCACTATTTAAAGGGGAAAGGATTTGCTAAGTAAACCAATAATCTAAACAAGATTACAAAGAGCCTGTTTAGCCTGCCTAAGAAAGCAAACCTCACAGTTTAAAAAACGACTATAGGGTTACTGTCTTTGCATGGTAATATGATCATTACAAATCTCATTAATATCAAAAGGTCCAGTAGGATTATCTTTGGGCAAAATTTTACCAGACATTTTAAAAAGTAGTTGAGGATGATAAAACAACATGTATTTTTACATAATCTTAAATGTGGCCTCTCCTGGGTGCTCTGCACTCTGCACTAGCGCCATTATTCTACCTTAGTCTGCGGGGTGATCTCCCTTTGTTTGTATTCAGGCAGCAATCAAGTGCTTAATTCACCAGACTTAAAGGAGGGGGTGTGTACAGCCACAAGCCTTCCCCTCCCTTCTGCAGAATTTCTTTTTCTAAAGAGATCTGAAGAAAGGCTGTAAGGAACAAGCAAATCTCTGACAATATCCTCAGGTTGAAGTTCATTGCTCTTTGTTCTTTTCTAAAGCTTGATCTCTTCTCTTTAGCTTTGGTTTCCTGAATAGTGTATGTGTTATTAGTCACACACACACACACCAGATGAAATAGGTACTTACTAAATCTCAAATTGCTGAACAATTCTATCACAGATCTCAACTTGAGTATCTTTGTCCCCTCCCCCTGGAAAGGATCCTGGGCTCTGGTTGGCATGTAGGGGAATTTGCTTCTGTGAGTGGCTTCCCTGCCAATCGTGACAAATTATAGACCTTTTCGGTAAATACCCACATGTTGTGTAAAAGTCTCTCAAATGATCAGTGACACAGAGGAATGAGTCCTGCAATGAAATAGTCTGATTTCCACCAAAGCTTATATAGGCACATAACTTAATTAATAAACATATGACTTAAATCTGGCCCCAGGCCTCTTACTGCCTGGTACTTACAGGCTTATGGATAAATTGGATTAACTGATAACCACTTTACTAACATTATGTAATGCTTTCCTTATGGGCTAAGGTTTAACCTGCTTAACTAATAACTACTTTACTAAAGTTATTCTTATGCTAAGTAATCAAAAATAAAACCACAAAACAAGATTTTGGGGAAATAAGCGGTTTAAATGCTTGATCCTTTAACAGACCATTTGGAGGCAGCTAATCATCTTTAGGGAGTAGTCTGGAAAATCCTGAGATATACAGGTATCCGCTTGCAGACCTGCCTCCACAAAACTCCACCCTAAATCACTTTTACATGATTAGGTTCTAAGTCACATATGGAGTTCTATTCAGGATTTTTTTCCCTTTCTAACTCACAAAAGACTTTAAACTTGCCTTCACAAAATGGAACCATTTAAAGGTTTACTTATAGGCTTTTCGCCTATACCTACATGATACCATCAGAGAAGAAACAGAGGTTAGAAAGCCAAATTTAAGACAAAACTTAATCCTTCCTCTAAAACACTGTGATTCAGAAAGCTAATTTAGGCACAGATCCTATCCTGGAAACAAAACCCGGGATTTTTCTGATTTGTGGATTGATTGTTAGAGACACTCTGGGGATGGGAGAATTCATTGTGAGCCCCTTCAGGGGGTGAGGTAGACAGAAGGTTTCATATTCTCGGTTTTGATATTGCATTGGGGTCTTGGGAGAAGCAGGCTGGTAAATCATTTTTAAGTAGTTTGGGCCACCCTGAAGGAAACTACAGGTGACCTCACTTACTTGAACACCACAAAGTCATTAGAGTAGGGAGTAGATGTAAGATCTGTGCTTTTGAACACTGGGGACACCAGGTTTCAGCACTACCATCTACTGCCCTATATTGTAGAATGAATTATCTGTTTGCCCTTGCCAGATTATCTTCTAGGGAGCAGGCTTACTCTTTAGCACCTTGCTGTGCTGAAGTGAGCAGACTTGACTGAAAGTCCATTGCATTCAGGGAATGAAGGCAGGGTCCCTGATGACCTCTGCCTTTAAGCAAGCTACCATCCAGAAAAAACAGAGTCAATGCCTTCTAAGAAGAAAGGGTTTGCAAAGGAAATAATTCCACAAGTAAGACATTTTTTAAAAAATGAGAGATGTGAAAAATGTTGAAACTAGAATTCTAATAGTCTTGAGCATTTTACAGTCACCCTTGTAGCAGCAGTAGGACCTTAAAAAAAATTGAGGGGTTTAGAGTTAGGGAGCAAGACCAGCCACTTTCTTTCTTTCTTTTTTTTTTTTTTTTTTTTTTTTTTTTGCCACTTTTGGCTGGGGCCAGGTTTGAACCTGCCACCTCCAGTATATGGGGCCAGTGCCCTACTCCTTTGAGCCATAGGCACTGCCCAAGACCAGCCACTTTCTAGTACTTCAATGTTTTCTGTAAACTAAAGTTGACTGTACCTACCTCACAGGGTTGTGAGGATTAAATGAGAAAAGGCATGTTAAGACGCTACTATGGAATGCTCAGCCTCTCAGCCTTTTATATTCATTAAAGCACATCCCGTAAACAATTGTGCAGGCCAGTCTGTTACCTGATCCACCATCACACAGATACTGCAGGTATTCACCTCTCTTGTAAACATTATATATATCAGAGAGTATTTTAATATATGTGTGAGTTGTCAGTGAACCTATTTGCTGTAAATACTTCAATATAATAAAGACTTTATCCCTTTATGACCACCACTGTATTTTTTGTAAGGTATTTTTATTTATGTTCCAAAAGTTATATCAATGTATTAATTCACTATATTCTTCGGGTACTGCAGAGATACGTTCTACTCAAATTTTATAAACTAGGTACTTTTAAGGTTATCCTTCATATTGTGGTAGAGTTTTATAGAGTTATTTTTTTTTATTAAATCATAGCTGTGTACATTAATGCAATTTGGGGGTATAATGTGCTGCTTTTATATACAATTTGAAATATTTTCATAAAACTGCTTAACATAGCCTTCATTGCATTTTCTTAGTTATTGTATGAAGACATTTATATTCTACATTTACTAAGTTTCACCTGTACCCTTCTAAGATGCCTGTAGGCGTGGTCCCACCAATTACTCTCCCTCCAACCATTCTCCCCACTCCCCTCCCCTCCTTTTCCCCTTTCTCCATATTTTTATGCTATAATTGAAAGCTATAAAATAGCTTCATATGAAAGCTATAAATTAGTTTCATAGTAGGGCTGAGTACATTGGATACTTTTTCTTCCATTCTTGAGATACTTTGCTAAGAATATTTTCCAGCTCCATCCATGTAAACATGAAAGAGGTACAGTCTCCGTGTTTCTTAAGGCTCCATAATATTCCATGGTGTACATATACCACAATTTATTAATCTATTCGTGAGTCAGTGGGCACTTGGACTTCTTCCATGACTTAGCAATTATGAATTGGGCTGCAATAAACATTCTGGTACAAATATCTTTGCTATAATGTGATTTTTGGTCTTCTGGATATATATCTAGTAGAGGAATTGTAGGATCGAATGGCAGGTCTATTTTTAGATCTCTAAGTATTCTCCAAACATCTTTCCAAAAGGAATGTATTAGTTCCCACCAGCAGTGTAGAAGTGTTCCCTTTTCTCCACATCCACGCCAACATCTCTGGTTTGGGGATTTTGTGATGTGAGCTATTCTTACTGGAGTTAGATAGTATCTCAAAGTAGTTTTGATTTGCATTTCTCTGATGATTAAGGATGATGAGCATTTTTTCATGTGTCTGTAGGCCGTGCGCCTGTCTTCTTCAGAGAAGTTTCTCTTCAGGTCCCTTGCCCACCCTGAAATGGGATCACTTGTTCTTTTCTTGCTAATACGTTTGAGTTCTCTGTGTATTCTGGTTATTAAACCTTTGTCGGAGGCATAACCTGCAAATATCTTCTCCCATTCTGAGGTCTGTCTGCCTGCTTTACTTACTGTGTTCTTGGCTGTGCAGAAGCTTTTTAGTTTGATCAGGTCTCAGTAGTGTATTTTTAATACTGCTTCAATTGCCCAGGGAGTCCTCCTCATAAAATATTATATCAGGCTGATTTCTTCAAGAGTTTTTCCTGCACTTTCTTCTAGTATTTGTATAGCTTTATGTCTTAAGTTTAAATCTTTAATCCAGTGAGAGTCTATCTTAGTTAATGGTGAAAGATGTGGGTCCAGTTTCAGTCTTCTACAGGTTCCCAGCCAGTTTACCCAGCACCATTTGTTAAATAGGAAATCTTTTCCCCACTGAATGTTTTTAATTGGCTTGTCCAAGTTCAATAATGGTAAGTAGCTGGGTTCATCTTTTGGTTCTCTATTCTGGTTCATACATCTACCTCTCTGAATTTGTGCCACTACCATGTTGTTTTAATCACTATTGATTTATAGTACAGTCTCAGGTCTGGTAGTGTGATTCCTCCTGCTTTGTTTTTATTTCTGAGTAATGTCTTGGCTATTCGAGGTTTTTTCTGATTCCATATAAAATGAAGTATCATTTTTTTCGAGATCTTTAAAGTATGACAATTGAACTTTAATAGGGATTGCATTAAAATTGTATATTGCTTTGGGTAGTATGGACATTTTAACAATGTTGATTCTTCCCAGCCATGAGCATGGTATGTTTTTTCATTTGTTAACATCTTCAGCTATTTCTTTTCTTAGAGTTTCATAGTTCTCTTTATAGAGATCTTTCACGTCCTTTGTTAGGTGAACTCCCAAATATTTCATCTTCTTTGGCACTATTGTGAATGGAATAGAGTCCTTGACTGTTTTTTGGCTTGGCTATTGTTGGTATATATAAAGGCTACATATTCCTGAGATGCTGCTGTATTCCTTGATCATTTCTAAGAGTTTTGTAGTAGAATCCCTGGTGTTTTCCAGATATACAATCATATCATCTGCGAAGAGTGAAAGTTTGATCTCTCCTGACCCTATGTGGATACCCTGGATTGCTATTTCTTCCCTAATTGCAATGGCTAAAACTTCCATTACAATGTTAAAGAGCAGTGGAGACAGTGGGCAACCTTGCCTGGTTCCTGATCTGAGTGGAAATGATTTCAATTTAACTCCATTCAATATGATATTGTCTGTGGGTTTGCGGTAGATGGCCTCTATCGGTTTAAGAAATGGCCCTTCTATACCAATTTTCTTACGTGTTTGGATCCTAAAGGGATGCTGGATAATATCAAAAGCTTTTTCTGCATAAATTGAGAGAATCATATGGTCTTTATTTTTTAATTTGTTTGTGTGCTGAATTATATTTATAGATTTACATATATTAAACCAGCCTTGAGACTCTGGGATAAAACCCACTTGCTCATGTTGTATAATTTGTTTGATGTATTGCTGGATTTTGTTTGTTAGGATCTTGTTGAATATTTTTGCATCAATATTCATTAGTGATGTTGGTCTATAGTTTTCTTTTCTTGTTGAGTCTTTTCCTGGTTTGGGGATCAAGGTGATGTTTGCTTCATAGAATGTGTTGGATAGTATTCCTTCTTTTTCTATATTTTGAGTAATGTAGGCACTAGTTCCTCTTTAAAGGTTTGGTAGAATTCTGACGTGAATCCATTTGTTCCTGGGCTTTTCTTTTTAGGGAGATTTTGTATTGTTGGTGCTATTTCACAACTTGATATAGGCCTGTCCAACATTTCCACTTCATTCTGGCTAAGTCTTGGAAGGTGGCATGCATCCAAGTATTGGTCAATTTCCTTCAGTTTTTCATATTTCTGAGAATAAAGTTTCTTGTAATATTCCTTAATGATTTTTTGAATTTCTGAGGAGTTTGTTGTTTTTTCGTCTTTACAATTTCTGATTGATGAAATTAGAGATTTTAGTCTTTTTTTGCTGGTTAGATTAGCCAAAGGTTTATCTATTTTATTGACCTTTTCAAAAAAACAACTTTTTGATTTATTGATCTGTTGTATGATTCTTTTGTTTTCAATTTCATTTAATTCTGCTCGAATTTTGGTTATTTCTTTTCTTCTGCTCGGTTTAGAATTGGAATGTTCTTCCTGTTCCAATTGCTTGAGATGTCCCATTAAGTTGTTAACCTCATCTCTTTCCATTCTCCTGAGGAAGGTTTTCATTAAAAATATAAATTTTCCTCCTAGGAGTGCCTTTGCAGTATCCCCTTCAGTTCTCACAAATCATTGGCTCTACTAGTGAGTGATTTGGTAAATAGCCAAATTGTCTAAGAATACCTGCTGGTTTGAGAAACAGAGAACTTGGGATCCTCTCCCTTGATTCTCCCTTGGATCCTTTCTTTCCTCGGGCCCCCCATGCAACAGTGACAGGCTAGGTGGAGCCACAGCACCCCAGTGTGAACCATAAAGAGGGACACTTACCTTAGCATCCTGTACACTTCCTTTCACCAACACCATCTGCAGGCCTCCCGGGGACACCAGAGTGTTGAGAGGTATCTGTGATGTTTCCCCAAGCTGGACTGCAGCTGATAAACTGGGCCAGGCAGCTGTATCAGGCAAGGTGTCCTTAAATACAGTTTTCACAACTTCAACAAAGGCCTCAGCTGTCTCCTTAGATGCATCCACAAGGTAAATCTCTTTCAAACAGTGGCCATCCTGACTGTACTGGAAGTTTTCCTTGACCTCCAAAACAATGCTCTCCACACACTGTTGTACAGGAAAATCCAAGTTTCCAGAACTGATAGCTGGGATGGCTATGGATCGGCACTGGTGTTTCTCAGCTAAACTGAGACTTATTCCCACCACTCTCCTTAACAGGTGCACACACCAGGGGGCCTGGCTGCTGTCCCACTGGGGTCCTACTGCATGGATCACATGGCGATATGGGAGCTTTCCTGCTTTGGAGATGACGGCATTGCCAGGAGGGACCCTGCCATCTCTCTTCACTATCTGGTCACATTCAGCCTGGAGCTCAGGGCCAGCTGCTTTTAAGAGCGCTGCCCCAAGGCCAGCAGAATGCCGGAGGTCCTCGTTGGCGGCATTCACCACCACGTCCACGGGGAGCCGAGTCAAGTCGCCGTGCTGCACGATCAGCTCCACCCCAGGGGCCAAGTCCCTCCGAGAGAGGCACTGCTGCACCTCATCCTCCTGCAGCCCAATGAAACAACCAAACAACTTTCTGGCCTCACTTTTAAAAAAACAGGCTTTTTCCTGGAAGAAGTGCCTGGCTCCGGGCTTATCGATACACACACTCTTAACATAGACCGAATCCCGGACTTGCAGGACGTCCTTCATTCTCTCCAGTACTTCGCTCTTGGGGCCAACTAGTAAAATGCCCTTTCTGTTCTCAGGACTGAAAACTACTTGCACATTTGTCTTCTTTATCTTTGGCAAGGACAGCTTCTTTTCTGCCTTTAAGTAGTTAATAACTAAGGAAGACTTTACTTCAATAAATCTCTCTATTTTCATGTGCTTTTCCAAAAAGTCAACAAGCAATGGATAGACTTCATTGACTTCTCTCACACAGCCTGC
>CAUYRH010085800.1:0-34621 GCA_963574655.1 Perodicticus potto
AAATATTTTCTCCCATTCTGTTGGCTGTCTGCTTGCTATACTGACTGTGTTCTTAGCTGTACAGAAGCTTTTTAGTTTGATCAGGTCCCAGTAGTTTATTTTTGATACTGCTTCAATTGCCTGGGGAGTCCTCCTCATAAAAAATTCACCCAAGCCAATTCCTTCAAGAGTTTCCCCTGCACTTTCTTCTAATATTTTAACAGTTTCATGTCTTAAGATTAAATCTTTAATCCAGTGAGAGTCTACCTTAGTTAATGATGAGAGGTGTGGGTCCAGTTTTAGTCTTCTACAGGTCTCCAGCCAGTTCACCCAGCACCATTTGTTAAATAGGGAGTCTTTTCCCCGCTGGATGTTTTTAATTGGCTTGTCAAAGATCAAGTAACAGTAGGTAGCTGGATTCATCTCTTGGTTCTCTATTCTGTTCCAAATGTCTACCTCTCTGTTTTTGTGCCAATAACATGCTGTTTTGATCACTATTGATTTGTAGTATTGTCTCAGGTCTGGTATCATGATTCTTCCTGCTTTGTTTTTATTTCTGAGTAATGTCTTGGCTATTTGAGGTTTTTCTGATTCCATATAAAACGAAGTATTATTTGTTCCAGATCTTTAAAATATGACAATGGAGCTTTGATGGGAATTGCATTAAAATTATGCATTGCTTTGGGTAGTATAGACATTTTAACTATTGATTCTTCCCAGCCATGAGCATGGTATACTTTTCAATTTGTTAACATTTTTGGCTATTTCTTTTCTTAAAGTTTCATAGTTCTATTTATAGAGATCTTTCACATCCTTTGTTAGGTAAACTCCCAAATATTTCATCTTCTTTGGCACTACTGTGAAAGGAATAGAGTCCTTGACTGTTTTTTCGGCTTGGCTATTGTTGGTATATATAAATGCTACAGATTTATGGGTGTTGATTTTGTATCCTGAGACATTGCTGTATTCCTTGATCACTTCTAGAAGTTTTGTAGCAGAATCCCTGGTGTTTTCCAGAAATACAATCATGTCATCTGCGAAGAGTGAAAGTTTGATCTCTTAGGCAGATATTTTCCTGAGTTCTTAGAATCTACAATAATGCTTCTATAAGTATTCTTTAGATAAATACAAAATAAAATTTTAAAAATTTTATACTTTTAGAAAATTTTGGTCTAACAGCAAATTTGATAGAAAGGTACAAGATTTCCTCCACCCTTGCAGTGTTTCCATGTTTACCAGCATTCCCCTTAGAACAGTACATTTGTTAATACTTTATAAATGTACATAAACTAGTGACTATCATACAAAATCCATAGTTTACCCATATTCTTGTGCTATAATTGGGTTTTAGCCTTATATGAAAGCGGGTGGAGGGAGGGCAATTGGTGGGAACACACCTACGGTGCATCTTAGAAGGGTACAGGTGAAACTTATTAAATGTAGGGTGGCGCCTGTGGCTCAAAGGAGTAGGGCGCTGGAGGTCGTGGGTTCAAGCTCAGCCCCGGCCAGAAACTGCAAAAAAAAAGAAACGTATTAAATGCAGAATATCAATGTCTACAGATAGTGATTAAGAAAATGCTATGAAGGCTATGTTAAACAGTTTGATGAAAATATTTCAGATTGTATATGAAGTCAGCACATTGTGCCCCATGGTTGCACTAATGTATGCAATTATGATTTAATAAAAATTTAAAAAAAGCCATAGTTTACTTCAGGGTTCACTATCGGTATTGTATAGATTTGTACATTTGGACAAATGTATAACATATGTACATCATAACAATATCATACAGAGTATTTTCACTGCCCTAAAACAACTTTGTTCTCCATCCATTCATCACTTTCTCCTCTCAACCCCTGTAAACTCCTAATCTTTTTGCTATCTTCATATTTTTATCTTTTCCAGAATCCACATGGGTGGAATTATAGACTATGTAGACTTTCAGACTGGTTTATTTCACTTAGCAATATGTTTCCTATTTTTTCCTGCTTTGATAGTTCCAGGTTTCACTTGCTTGCCTACCACTCACCTCCTGTTGTGTGCCCATTCCTAGTAGGCCACAAACCAGTGCTAGTCCACAGCCCAGTTTGGGGGACAGTAGATATAAGGTATGTTTTTATTTGCTTATTTCCTATTTGTATATCTTCTTTGGTGAAATGTCTGTTAAAGTCTTTGGTTCCTTTTTCATTGTTTTCTTGTTGTTGTTGAGTTTAAAAATTCCTTATATATTTTATTTATTTATTTATTATTTATTTATTTTTTGAGACAAAGTCTCACTATGTCACCCTTGGTACAGCTCACAGCAACCTCCAACTCTTGGACTTAAGTGATTCTCCTGCCTCAGCCTCCCAAGTTGCTCGAACAACAGCACCTGTCACAATGCCCAGCTATTTTTTCTTGCAGTTGTCATTATTGTTTAGCTGGCCCATGCGGATTTGAACCCACCAGCCTTGGTGTATGTGGCTGGTGCCATAACCACTGTGCTACAGGCGCCAAGCCCCAGCACCGTTTTTTAAATAGAATATCTTTTCTTCCTTGTGTTTCTGTTCATTTTTACCAAAGATCAGTTCATTATATTTATGTAAGTCTATTTTGGGGCTCCTATTCTGTTTCCTTGACCTATTCATCTATTATTTTGCCAATACTACTCTGTCCCAATTACTATAGTTTTAATATACTGTAAGAATGGAGGTTGTAATTTCAGTTTTTCAACTTCATACTTCTCCTTCAATATTTAGTTGTCCATTCTGAGTCTTTTGTCCCTACATATAAACTTTAGAATCTCCTCATTAATATCCACAAAATACGTTGCTGGGTGTTAGTTATTCTTTTGTTGTTTGTTTTGTTTGAGACAAGATCTTGTTCTGTTTCCCAGGCATAGCTCAATAAAACCTTAAATATCTGGGCTCAAGCAATCCTCTTGCCTTGGCCTCCTGAGTAGCCAGGACTATAGGCACATGCCATCACTCCCAGCTAATTAAAAAAAAAAAAAATAGAGAGATGGATATTTTTCAAAAAATAGAGAGATGGATTCTTGATATGTTGTCCATATGATATGGACATGTTGATATGTTGATATGGTGGTATGTTGTCCAGGCTGGTGTCAATTCCTGGGCTCAAGTGAGCCTCTTGCCTTTGCCTTTCAAAGTGCTAAAATTAGAAATGTGAGCCTCTGGGCCCCACTACTGAGATTTTGATTGGGATTGTTCATCTGGAGTTCAAGTTCGGATATGATGATGAAAAATTTCATTAAGTTATGGAGAACTAGTAACCAAATAATTTGATGCATGAAATTTTTTCCCCTTATTTCTAAAATATATAGCCACCTCAAAACCAATAGCCCCCAGACAAATACATATATATTGTCAGTTTGTAAGTAAAGAGAAGTTGATTTGATCTACTTAGACTTCCCATAGTAATACAGTTTTCATCTCTAGTAAGAGTGTTATTTATCAATAAATAAACAGTGTTTCTTTCTTAGGTTCTGAAAAACATACTATTTAAGTCACATTTAAAGAGAAGTTTACACATCAAGCATTGAAAATTGGTAAGTGAAGGGAAAAATAAACATGTTTCTTTTTTCCATTGTAAACTATATTCGAGGATAACCTAATCTCACTTGATAAGGATGAATCATAATGTATAAGACTCAGATAACCTGATTATAGGAAATGATATAATTAAATAATTCCTTTTACAATTCTGATAACATATTTAGGCAAGCATATCTATTTCTTTTAAAACTATTAGATCAATGATCAATAATGAGCTGAGTAGTCATATGATGACATATTTTTTATTTGCAAATAACTTTAAAGTAGAAGAATCCAGACATCATCACTCAAATTCAATATCCAGCCTTAGCACCCAGACTGTCAGTCAATCAGTTATTTATGTAACCTCTCATTATTAATATTAATGTTGTACGATTAACCTCAGCTTTATATTTTTCCTCTTAATTTTATTTCAGAAATCATGAAACAAGGAAGACAACTTTAAGGAGAGGGAGTGAGCTATAGGGCTGTTATTTTCCACCTTTTTTATCTTGTGGCATATTGAACCTGTAGTTAAACTTCCATGGCACACTTAAATTATGCTGATCAAAAGAGTAAATGAAAAGAACATACTTGCTGTGTTTTGAACTTCTTTCAAAAATAATAAATTAATAATTTTTAAGAATTTTCATAGCATACCTGTTGAAAATCGCTGCCCTTTGGGTTCTTATCTAATACATGAGTTGAACTTCTTTGTATCCTTACAAAGCAGAACAGCGATAATTAATTACCAAATGTTACCATGTAGAAGATAATATATGACTACATATACTGATAATTTCAAGTGCACCAAGATTAGACATTGGAAAACAATCACTGGGATTCAGCAAATGAGATATTCTATAATGTGGATGAGACATGTGGGATTAAAATAATAAGTAACACTAAGCTCACAGAACAGTCACCCTGAACATCAGAGATCTGTGCAAAGTATCTAGAGCCCTCGATGCTAAGCTCCCTGGGAGTTCCACACTATCAGGCACCTCTAAAAGTTAATGTACCACCTCTTCCTCTCTGTGATTTATTCTAGTAATATTTCAAATATTTCAGTCTCTAAAAAAAAATTAGACATAGCTTATTTCTCATTTATATTCAAAAGCACTTAACTAATGTCGTTTGTGCCAGTGTTGGTATTTGCATTAGTTGTATGCTTCTTTCCCTCAGAAATAAAGGATGATAGTTATTGCAATGTTACATATTTCTCTGTATTTCAATCTAGTCACAAAAATTCTAGGCACTGAAAGTATCATCTAAATTTTATGCAAATCAATGGCAGATACATCATTTGTTATAGTATTCAACTATGAAAATCTCATTGCTTAAAATTTTTGGTATTTTTACAAAGACTCTAATTTCTTAAACTTTTCTTTCTCTTAAACTTTAAGAGAATTGTTCTGAGTCTCTGAATGATGAATTACATGGTGACATATTTCAGTGGAATGAGTCAGGCAGAGAGAATAATTCTGAAATTTTACCAGTTGACTTGCATTTCATAAAGACTTCAAGTTAGGTGTTAGAGGAACTAAGAGTGCATTACAGTTGTTTTTTTTATATATACTTTTGGGAGGTAGTGCTCCATTTTAAATTATTGCCTGGGTTTTTATAGGTACTCTAGAAAAGAGTTTGTGATAGACAGAACAAAGTAGACAATACTCTAATCTTTTAAGAATGTGCTTTATTTTAATGCTTTGTTGTAAAATAAATTCTAAATAATTTTAATTGTGTAGGTATTAAAATTCTTTATATTCCTAAATATATAAAGATTGTAGGAGCCTAATTAAGGGAATATTAGATCTAATTTAGTAATTTCATTTTTCAAATCAAATTTTGTTCGAAATTTTACTTCATACTAAGTAAAGTAAGTCAACATAGAATATTTAATATAGGCTCGGCACCTGTGGCTCAAGTGGCTAGGGCACCAGCCACATATACCTGAGCTGGCCAGTTCGAATCCAGCCTGAACCCGCCAAACAACAGTGACGGCTGCAACCAAAAATAGCCGGGCATTGTTGCAGGCTCCTGTAGTCCCAGCTATTTGGGAGGCGGCCCCAGGAGAATCGCTTGAGCCCAAGAGTTGGAGGTTGCTGTGAGCTGTGATGTCATAGCATTCTACCCAAGGGGACAGCTTAAAGCTCTGTCTCAAAAAAAAACCCCCAAAACAGAATATTTAATATATATGTGTGTGTTTGTGTGCATATAATATATCTTGTGCATCATATATACTATGTTTATATGTGTATATAGAATAGATTCATTAGGGATAAGAATTAATTAAAACATGCCATGTCCTCAGAAATAATAGAATGTTAAGAGTCATATGTAAATAGGTTATTTTTTCTTGGCCATTAGCCAACCGTAATTAGTTAAAATGATTTAGCCTATTTGATATTATATCTTTATAAATGCCCAGGAAATACTATTTGACAAACTTAAGATGTAAAAAAAAAAATTGAGGATATAGTCTAAAATAATGCTTTTTTTGTTTGTTTTTGTTAAAGAAATATTGAATATACCTCATAAAGTAGTCAAAACTAGTGTTGATTATATCTTATTCCACCAGAAAAATAAGCAAGAATTAAATCCATTAATTAATTTCAGAGAATGTTATAAATTCTGTGTTTATTTGTCTATGGTGTTGCCTTTGAGCAATATATGCTGTATGTCTGTTGAATTGGTATTACCGCATACATCTAAGGCATAGCTTACAAATCCACTGTTAATTCTTTTATTAGGTGATAAATGGAAAGGCCATGTATAATTAAATATATAAAATATATAAAATTAAACATTACAAGTGTTAAAAAACTGTTTTAGCAGAAAAAGATGAATAATCCCCACTACTTTAAATTAGGCTACCTTTTCTTAAAAGCCAATTACCAAGCAAGAAAAAATTGCACAGGACAAAGTTAAACAGGCACGGAAGACTGTATCATGGCTGTTGCAATATGGAAGAAAGACCAGAACTAAGACTGCACCCAATTGAAACAAGGGTGGTGGAGTAGCCTTGTTTCTAAGTACCCGGTGATCTGCTGAAAAAGGATGAAGGATGCCTGCAGGGAGATTCATCAGAGGCACATAACTGGGACATTGAGCAATTCCTGAGCTTGTTTATTTTTTCTCTGTGATGAGGCCACCCGTATTTGCTAATTGGCACCACTGGAAGTTAGACTCCTACATGCCGGTAAAGACCCAGAGCCGGGGTGTGATCCTCCTTGACGATGGCATTTGAAAGGGAATGCCTCCTGAGTCCTGGAGAAAGCATCCTTGGCCTGCAAACTGAACAGATACTTTCATAAAGATTTATATCTCCCTGAGGCAGAAAAAGCATTTACAATTACACATTTTCTAAAGTAAACGCTTTAAGAAAAGGGAGATCAGGGACCTAGAGTCAAGAAAAATCATGTTCGAGGTTTAATCACGCTGAAGGGAACTTTATTAGGCCATCTTGGTCAATCTTGCAGTGAATCCAAGAATGAAGTTTGAATTCTGTAAGAATTTTATTTTACATCAGAGACTAGGTTTGATCCAAAATTTTAATGTGCAGTTATTATCCAGGCATCAAATCTTACTTAATGTAAAATTTTATTAGGTTTAACCATAAAATACACCATAATGAACATATTTTCTGATTCAATGAGTGTGTCTATTGAGTATCTAGCATGAGATTAGAAATCCTATTTCTCTTTTGCTCCAAATGGATGCCCAACATAGCTAAAACATGAGGAACATATACAAGATTTGGGTTACGTTGAAAAAAGATCTTACGAGCTAGAGAAAAAACCCATTCGCTCTAAACTTTTGTACTATAATGTGAGCTATCACTGCTATTGACAGAAAGATCTGGATATTGTATGTATAACTTTTTACTCCCTTTTACACCAGCCATTTCAAAAAGGGTTTTTGAGAATATGACAGTCTGTGTCACAACACATATGCAGTGGAAAGTATCACAAATCCTGATGTTGAGAGCTGGTCAGTACACAAACCTAGTTTCTTGAATTCCTCACCAAATCCTGTGAAATTAGGATGGTCTTTGTCATTGAACAATTGAGGAAATTATAGTTCTGAGTGTAGTAGTTTCTTCTATTTCCAAGTCATATTTCTTACAACAGAGCTAAGATGTAAGATCAGGTTACACCCTAAATCTATGGTTTTCTTACTTATATAATACTGTATGCAAAGAACGTGTCATTCATGAAAAGTACATATTTGTTCACTTTTGGGTTAGGTAAAGATAGAAATCAACTGCTGAACATTGCTGACAAGACATTGTAGAGATTTAGGCATTTTTCTATACTGTCAGGTGCATATTATATTTTTCTATCCTGAGGTATCTTGAGAAACATGGGTTAAACAGAACTGCTTAGAAAACCTCAGCCTGGCACACAGTTATTATGCTCAAATTCCTAACTTACAAGGCCTTTGCATTTGAAGCACCAAACCATCATGCAGGCCATAATCACTAAAATTACCTCCCATTTGCTTTAACAATCTCTCAGCAAAAGCTCTTTTATTTTACCAGACACATAGGGAAGGAATTTAACAAGATTATCTGTTTAACTTAAAACCATAATATATAGAAACCGAGCTCAATGGTGCCCAGTAGTTGAATACTTACAAATTTCATAAACTAACTGTGACTGGTGTTCTAGCTTCTAACCCACCAATCAAAGATTGCTTTGCCACAAGCATTAGATTTATAAACAGACGAAATATGTTATTCTTATCTTAGAAGGTAGGATATGTGATATTTTTCTAAATATTCTACAATTATACAAAATTAGTCTTACCTTTACAAAAGACATGGAGTTTGGCTTTACTAATCCTGTAAAGCTCTGTGCCATTTAATCAGACAGCACATAATTTATTTTTTATAAAATTAGGTATCATTTTCCCCAATATTGTCAAGGAAAATGTTATTTATGACATTATAGGCTAAGACTTCTGAGATCAATTTCAAAAGCTACTAGAGGGTGGCTCCTGTGGCTCAAAGGAGTAGGGTGCCAGCCCCATATGCCAGAGGTAGTGGGTTCAAGCCCAGCCCCAGCCAAAAAAAAAAAGTGCCGTGGCATCATGGCTCATAGCAACCTCAAAAGCTACTAGATATATCAAATTAAGGTTTGGCTTTTAAATTGCCACATAGCACATTAAAAAATGTTTACAAGTCAATTGCAGATGAATATTAGTGGAAAGGAGAGTTGAAGTTATGTGACAATCTGAGCAATGGAATGGGTGCAGGAATGAAGTAATCTGTGAAAGTATGCAATACATTAATTATGGAAACCTTTCTGTAGGCTATTTTGTAATCATTAGACAGAAAATACATTAAGAATTCCCCAATAAATGGCATCGAATAGATAAGAAGGTATATCAGATGGTGAATTTGTAGTCATTTTAGTATGGCAAATTGATTTCCCATTCCCCATGGGAATCCTGTATTTGAATAAGGAAGATGGATAATTGGGTTATCCACAAAGTCAAAATTCCAGAAAACTATTTCTGTAAGTAGAAACTAATTTTAAAATCCTGGAGAAAATAATAAGTTACCAGATTTTATTCAAAAGTTAAAGTTAGCACAACATTATTAAAAACTATCATTTTAAAAAGTAGTAATTTGCTTTACAAAGAAAAAAACTTTTAGGATTCCAGAAATGAAGGACTGTAAATGTGCCTAAAGTTTCTTAATCAAATATAATATTGAGATTTTTTTATTTATGTTTGGTAATGATCACCTGAATATAAAAAAAAATCTTCATTCTAATTAATATAATTGATAGACCACCTCAAATGTTCTCTGGTGATACCAGCCTTGAAATATTTAATCTCTAAAATGAACAGCAAGCATTATAAATAGAGCATTTCTATTTGCATCCACAATTTTCTAACACAAATACTGACTTTTACCCTTACAGGACCACTTGATAAATCTATTTTTGCTTTCCTAATACTGCGATCTGGCTTACATTTTGTTGTAAATAAGTAAAACTTAATCAATAATGGTGATACTAGAGCAAATTAGAATGAGATTTGTCCTCATCTGTACCCTTAATGTTCTTCAAATTTGAAAACCTCTAAAAATTGTGCTTATAAACTGGCTATTCAAAGATGAAATGCTGCCATGGTTAGTTTATACAAGTGATTTTAATTTGCTTAAATCATAATTTTCAAAACTAAAATTTTATAATATCTAAAATAAGATGCTTTAAAATTTTATATTTATGTGAATTTGAAATTGCCAATCAGGAAATAATAAAATTAACACCAAAGAACTTTCAATGCATTCCTCTAAATTCATAATTAAAATTATTTGCATCTTTGAAATTTATCTCTTTCTGCTATGCCATTTTCTATATTTAAATGGAATGTATTTTATCATGAATAAGCCTAATTTTAAGCTTATATTATTTTTATTTTATTATATTATTTTAAAAGATTTTTATTATTTATAGTTTTTTTAGCAATGTATAATTTATATTGCTAACTAGTTGGCTTTATAGAAAAACAACTTAAACCTCTCCCAGTAGAATAAAGAATTATATCAAAATATATACATTTTAGGTGGTGCCCGTAGCTCAGGCAGCAGGGCGCTGGCCACATACACCAAGGGTGGCGAGTTTGAACTCGGCCTAGGCCTGCTAAGCAACAATGACAACTGCAACCAACAAATAGTCAGGCATTGTGGTGGGCACCTGTAGTCTCAGCTACTGGGGAGGCTGAGGCAAGAGAATCGCTTAAGTCCAAGAGTTTGAGGTTGCTGTGAGCTGGGATGTCATGGCATTCTACCCAGTGTGACAGCTTGAGACTCTGTCTCAAAACAAACAAACAAACAAAATACATATATATATTATTTATTAAATTTGTGTTTAATAAATATATACATATATTTAAATAGAGATGGTTGATACTCTTTATATATTATTGAAATGAAACTAAATTATCATTTTCTGAGATATTATAACAATTATGAAATTCCTCATCTCATAATGCTTTTTGCATAATTTTATTTTAATGATACTTCCAATTGTAATATTTATAATGTAGATTCTCCTGAGCAATCAGGTTATTCCATCCAAATTTTCTCAATGCAAAATATCTCTTCCTTATAATAATTATTTTTAAAGACTTTACATACTTCAAAAACTGATGGTCCATTCATACTTTACAAGCTATAACACAATAGATTGTGGGTTTGGATAGTGGAGTCATAATATAAAAAACTGGAAGAAATTTCAGAGAATTCATACTCTAGTATTAGGAATACAATGTAAATATATTGTTTTATTTTCTTATCATATAAGAAACAATAAAGAAAATAAATAGCTGAGTGTTGTACTAAGAAAAAATAATTGAATTTCTCAAGAAGAGGATAGAGATACCATCAACAAAAACAAAATCAGAAACAAGGATCACTTCTAGGTTTTGAAAGGGGCTCAATACTAGAACATTATACATCAAGGCAACAGAGTGCTTAGAGGAACAGAAGTATGAACTAACATGATATATTCAAGGAATATGTATGTATATATATAAAATATGCCTGAATTATTGGTGTATTATTACATAATAACATATATGTATAATATACATATATATTATATGCCTGAATTATAGGTGAAATTATTATTGAAAGTAGAAGGTGATTAATAAGGTAAACAATCTTGGAACTAATGGAGAAGCCCTGAATATTTTAAGCTTGAAATAGACTTAATAAAGTCTTAATAAATGCTACTTTTAGTAAAGTAACATTTATAAAGTTATAGAGAACAAATTATTGTAGGACAAATAAAGCTACTGGGGCAGAGATCCTAAGCGCTTACCAAATTTGGTTCATCTTTGTTTCTCAGGTACGTGGAAGAAATACCAACATCCTTTCTCACCCCATTGGTGACATTGCCTCACAGCTGTGTGTGTCTTTCTCTCTCTTTCACATGATTTACTTTTTACACTCTAGTGGATCATTCTCTGTGGCCTGAAAACTTTCTATGATCTTTTCCTTCCTAAACAAAGAACGAAGAGGAGAAGAAATCCTTTGCTGCCTCCATCTATGTAATGTTTAGCAGGAACAAAACAAAACAACAAACCCTTGGAAAGGGTTTATGTGACAAATTCCAGCGAATGGAGGATACAAAGGAGGCTGAGATCACATTTCATCTTACTTTCTTCTGGTGAAGAACACTCTAAATTCAAGCATGTTTCATGTAGATGAAATAAATGTAAAAGCCCTAAGATGGATTTTAAAGACACCATTGCAAGATACTTCCTGGGGACTTATATAGTCTTAGTACAATTGTAGGGAAGAAATGGGAGATGTGTTCAGAGAGCACGCCAAGTGTCACAGGCCTTACTGACTCTGTGTGGCAGGTGAACTAAGAGTGACAGTGTTGCTAGAGATCAAAGGGACTTGAATGTGTTATATCATCTAAATATTTGCATCAAGCTTGTCCTTACATTTTTTATCAAAAATCTCTCCATGAGCCCCTTCCTGAAAATTTTTTTCTATATTATTTTTTTACTTTCACTTCGTCCTTGAATCGATCCTCAAACTTGTATAACTTTTCCATCTCTAAAAATATAAAATTATTTTTCTAAAGCTAATCTAAAGTGGCCCAAACTTTTTTCCTTTTCTGCTGCAAATTGGAAGAGTAATAGTTGTTTGGGGCTACACAGTAAAGACACAAACGCTAAGGACAGCTGATGAGCAAAAGGAAAGGTCTGTGACTACTTTTGGCCCTATCTGACATCACAGATAAGCCAAACAGTCCTCAAGTAATCTACAGTTGGCCAATGGGCTACATGTTAGATATCCTGAATTACAATAACTAATATGATTTTTTCCAAATTAAAGTTCCTAATCTGACATTGTTCTGCCTGCTTAATTCATTCCTAGAATGTCTACAGTTTTTCCTTCGTTGTTTGTGTTATATTTTCTGGAAACTTCATGATTTGAGCATATAAATAGCCAACATAATACAGATAAAAATTTCAGGTTTGTTAACCTGTTTGCTTCTTGAACATCAAGAATTATTTCCAAATGACTGAAAAACAATCTTTCTACCTCGTAATGCCTTATATGAAGGGAGTTCAAAAAGTTCATACAAAAATGAAATTAAAATATAAAGATGAAAAATAAACTTTATTTCTCAATGTAAACTCCATTTGGTTCAAGATATTTTCGTAGGCAATGACATCAGCCTTTTACTTCATCCCTAAAAAAGTAAGGGCCCTGGAAGTTCAACTGTGTCAATGCAATCTTTCTAACCTTGTTAACTGAAGATAAAAGGATACTCATTAAAGATTTTTTTTAAGACTAGGAAACAAAAAGAAGTCAGAAGCAGCAAATCAGGACTGTAAGGTGGATGCCTAATGATTTCCCATGATTTTTTTTTTTCCCTTCGGGCAAAATTGCCTTCATTTCATAAGTTGAATAAGCCAGAGTATTGTCATGGTGAAGAAGGACCTTCTGATGAAGATTTCTGAGGCTGGGTTTTTTGTTTTGTTTTGTTTTATCGCTAAAGCTTTGGCCAATTTTCTCAAAACATTTTCATAATAAGCAGATGTTACCCTCCAGAAAGTCAACAAGTAAAATGTCTCGAGTATCCCCCCAAAACTGTTGCCTGAACATTTGCTCTTGACTGGACCACTTTCACCTCTGGGTAACCATTGCTTGGATTATACTTTGTCTTCAGAATTATACCAAAAATTCTGTTACAATCCTTTGAAGAAATATTTCATGCCTGTCTTCATGTTCTCATCCCTCCCACAGTGGTAAAATGGTGCTGTCTGTGTTCCATACCTAGCTAGCTCCTCTTGAAAACAAGGGTGTTTTTAGGTATTCCACTTCAAGAGGTATATCTTAGGATGCTCTTTGTGCCAGATCCTCCTGACTATTGCTTTTTTAGTGTCTTTCTTTTCTTCCTATTCCAGCCAAATGCTGCATTGTGTCTGTTTCATCCTGGCCGCTACTTTCCTACCTCTTCCCCATGTGTAAGTATCTATGTGTGGTATAAGTTCAAGATCATAGCCTCAAAAGAAATACCTGCCCATCTTCCAAAGTAGAGATTTTTTACTCATCTTGTTTATCAGTGGTGTTATCTTTCTCTGTGCCCTAGAGATGATAGGTTTTAAATCCCTCCCCCATCATCTTAAATTTTTGATTTCTAGAAAATATCACAATAGAGAAATGGTATATGATATATGACATATATCATATGTGATACATCTTTACACTTGCTGTTTTAAAATTTAAATTTATTCTGCACATTCGATTATTATAACCACTCTCTTTGCCTTCAAGTCCCTCACTTCCTTAGAGTTAGTTAACAAACCACAGCAGTAGTAATATCCTCCTTTCTACGTATAGAGTTTGCCTTCTTGCCTGTTAGCATTGGTAAAGTTTCTGGGTTCCTATGAGAATTTTATCACTTTAGTTGTTTTTTGTTTAGTGCACATTTCCAGTCATTTGATTAGGGCACATCCTTTCTCACCTACATGGTGACATTGCCCCACAGTTGTGTGTGGTCTTTCTCTCTCTTTCACATGATTTTTTTTTTAATTTATTTTTTATTTTTGCAGTTTTGGGACAGGGCTGGGTTTGTACCACCAATTCTGGCATATGGGGCTGGTGCCCTACTCCTTTGAGCCACAGGTGCCGCCCCAAATGTTTTCTTTCTTTCTTTCTTTCTTTTTTTTTTTGGCTGGGGCTGGGGTTGAACCCCCTACCCCTAGTATATGGGGCTGGTGCACTACTCCTTTGAGCCACAGGTGCCGCCCCAGATGTTTTCTTTCTTTCTTTCTTTATTTTTTTTTTTTTGGCTGGGGCTGGGGTTGAACCCCCTACTCCCAGTATATGGGGCTAGTGCCCTACTCCTTGAGCCACAGGTGCCACCCTCACATGATCTGTTTTTTACGATAGTGGATCATTTCCTGTGGCCTGAAAGCTTTATGATCTTTTCCTTCATAAACAAAGAAGAAAGAGAAGAAGGAGAAAAAATCCTTTGCCAGCTGCTGCCTCCATCTATGTAATGTTTAGCAGGAACAAAATAAACAGCAAAAATACTCTAACTATCCATTTGTATTCACTCTTTCAAACTGCCTGCCTCCTGCTCCTTCTATAAACTGTTCCCATCAGGATTTTGTCAACATCATTCAGTTGAAATTGCTTTAGGTCTAGACAAGAGTTATGTCCACATTGATAAATTCAGGGATTAATTTTCATTCTTCATCTTATCCAACCTTCCTTATTTCAAGATGTTGAAATAGTCTTTCTCTTTTCTTTAATACATTTTCTTTTATTGGTTTCCAATCAAGGCCAACTTTACTGGCACGACAACTTGGCAGTCATATATACTTCTTGCATGACTCTAGATTTAGAAAGGTTCTTCACTTGATTTAATGCTCTGTTATCACTCACGTCAAATTTTAATGATATCAAACAACAGTTTACGTTTCATTTTAAGCTTGATTCACAACTTACTTCACCAATCCTACTTCCAATTAATCATACTCTTCTTATTTTCTTTGTAATTTTCTGATTTGGATATCTTAATCTCCTTTGTTATTTGTCTCTTCTTTCATTCTTGAACTTTTCACTCCTTTCTCAAGTGTCATTTCCTTGGTTATTTCACCTGTTTCCATGTTGTAATACCAACTGTTCACTGATAATTTCAAAATGTATTTTTCTTTGACAGAAGACTCCCTCCCAAACTTAAGATTTATATAACTTACTGCCTATTCAATTTCTTAAAGTCAACATGTCTTAAATTGAATTAATGATATTTTGTGTCCATCCTGTTCTGCCCATAGTTTTTCTCTTCTTGATTGAAAAATTCTTCATTCTTCCAGTTTTTCATTTGTTTGTATTATTTTATTTCCCATATGTGATCTGTCAGGGAATCATGCCAAGTTTACCTTCAAAATATATCCAGAATATCACCAATTTGGTCATCACCAACAAGGCAAGAATTGTTATGTGAACCACAGTGATCTTTTTTTGCATTACTGCATTAGCTTTCAGAAATGTCTAATTTCCCATACTTCTGCTTCCCCTGTAGTCTGTTCCCAACACGGCAGTTGTTGGAGTCCATTTTGTGTTGCCATAAAGGAATATCTAAGGCTAGGTAATTTATAGAGAAAAGAGGTTTATTTGGTTCATAGTTATGCAGGCTGTACAAGAAGCATGACAGCATCATCTACTTTTGGTGAGGCTCTTGGGAAGCTTCCCACTGTGGGAGAAAGCAAAGGTGAAGCAGGCGTGTCACATGCTGAGCGAGGAAGCCACAGACAGAGGAGAGGGTTGCTACATGCTCTTGAACATCAGGAGAGAGAGAACTCACTCATTCCTGTGCAGGGGCAGCAGGCTATTCATGAGGGATATACCTCTGTGACCCAATCACCTCCCACCAGGCCCCACCTTCAATATTGAAAATCAAATTTTGATGTGACATTTAGAAGAGACAAATATCTAAACTATATCATCAGTCAACACATTATAACTGAGTTAGTTCAAATAATTGCTGTGTTTAAAACTATGCAGATGCTACCTATTTTTGTGCAGTGGCTCTGTACAAAACCAATTTTCTCAATATTGGGAAAGTGAGAACCAATTATGTACAGAGACAGATGGAATCAATCTTCCAATTTAGCTTTGAATTGAAAGTAGTGGGACAAGGTATTCCTATTTCATAATATAAATATAAATATAAATATAAATATAAATAATATACATGTGGCTACAGCTATAGGCTGATATGGATGTGAATCCTGTAGGGAGTTTGCAAGTATACACACATAAACTGTATATATAGGACCCAAGAGTAGTGATATTTCCTTAGCAATGTTCATAACTGGTACTTAGTTCTTAGCTTCTAAATATCACTCATTACTTAAAGAAATACGGGTTTCTTAAAAAGTTGGTTGATCTTAAGACTTAGGAAAAGAAGCAGAGATGAACCTTGGATTTCTCGGGTTAAAAAGAACTTAATGTTAAAAGAAAGATGGAATCTTGTCCAAGGAACATAAAAGTCAGCTTAAGAGGCTCCCACTGGCCAAACTCAGGACATTATGAGCTGCAAAATAGAGTAGCAAATTATAATTTAAAGAATAACAAGTGAGTCCATATTAATATAAATAAATAAATAGAAAGAACAATCATAGCAACAAGTAAATGTGGAAGAAATAATGTAATTAGAAAATAACTATTTGAAAAAAACAGCTTTAATTATTCAGCAAAGATTTATGAGTGGATTGAAAAATGTAATGGTTTGATGGAAAAAGCGCATTTTCACAACCTCAAACTGTCTCCCTACAAATCCTTTATTTACTAGAGCAGAAAATATGTATCCCATTAAAAAAAATAACCATATTTCTATGAAACTAATTATAATATAACCTTGAAGATTCAGAGTACTTCAGTTTTTGTTTTTTTCTTTAAGATTTGTATTGTATCGAATCTATGTCTATTTTTCTAAAGACACCACCCATTTTTTCTGGACCATCTCCTATGATGTAACATAGATCAACCAAAACCCCAGATGAAAACCATGAACAGTCATAAAAAAACATTTGATTATTATAGATTATAAACACAGTATTGGGAAAATGGTATTAAGGTAAGAGAATAATAACACTAGATTGATGTCATCAAATAATGATGACACATAAAGACACATATTTGATTTCATTATTTATCATTCTATACGTGATGTGATTGATAACCATTTGCATTATCTAAATAGGCTGATAATTGTGAAAATTTTTTTAAAAGGTAGTGTGATGCGTCCTCTTTTTTCATTTTGCATAGAATTACTTTGGCCTTTAAAGGATTTTTTGTGGTTCCAAATAAATATGATTTTTCCCAACTTACATGAAAAACGCCATTGATATTTTGGTAGGCACAGAATTGAATCCCTAGGTAGATTTGGATTATATGAATGTTTTAAAAATATTATTTCTTCCAATACATGAACATAGGACATCTTTTCCTTCTTAGTGTTTTCATCTATTTCACAGTATTTTACAGTTTTTTGTATAGAGATCTTTCACCTCCTTGATGAATGATGTTGTCACATACGAACATTCACACATATGCACAACAAATAGTGTAATCCTACTCTTTTAGTAAAAAAAACTATACAATATTTCCTACACATATTTTCAGTTTAATGTAAACATCATTGTGAAAGGAGATTGGCAATAATGTATTGAGGCCTTAATGGATTTACAGCATACATGGGTTTATTAGCCTTTGGCACCATGTAAGTTCCTCCCTACTATAGCTGCAAAAGTTCTAAAATTTTCAATCTTATTCTATTTATGAAGAAGTTGCCAATATTCTATTCCACTTTTTTTTTCCTTTATGTGAAATCATTTTTGTTTGTTTATTTTTTAAGTAAATTCATTTCAGGTTAATGTGAGGGTCCAAGCAACCAGATCAAAATATTTAATTTAGTTGGATAGAATTTGTCTTGCTGTTACGTCCCACACACAAAAAGTGTGCCAACTCTCCCACTTCATGCCCGGTCAGTAACAGCACCCAAACCCGAGTCCTTCCCTCATTGCCCCTCCCCCAAACTAGAATTGAAATGATTTTTTCCCCTATTTAGGTATGCATTAGTATTAAGTACAATGGATGTTTGCTTTTTCATTCTTATGATACTTAACTACTAAGAATGTGTTTCAGCTTCATTCAGAATATTACAAAAGATGTGAAGTCACTTTCTTTACTATGGATGAACACTTTTCCATAGTGTGCATGTACCACAATTCGTTAATCCGTTACTGGGTCAATGGGCATTTAGGCTGTTTCCACATCCTAGCGATTGTAAATTGGGCTATAATAAACAATCTAGTGCAAATGTCCTTATAGTAAAATGATTTTTTTTTGTCTGGAAAGATTCCAAGTAGTGGGATTGTGAGGTCAAATGAGAGATCTAATATTAGATCTTTGAGTATTGCCATATTTCTTTCCAAAGAGGCTGTATGAGTTTGCAGTCCCACCAACAGTGTAAAAGTGTTCACCTATATCCATATCCTCACTAGCATCTGCAGCTTTGTGGGTTAATGTTACTGGGGTTACATTATAGGTAGTTTTGATTTGTATTTCTCCAATGATTAGGGACAATGAGCATTCTTTCATGTTTCTTAGCCATTTATCTGTCTTACTTAGAGAAGGTTCTATTCATGTCTCTTGCCCAGTGATATATGGGATTATTGGTTCTTTTGTTGTTAAATAATTTGAGTTCTTTGTAGATCCTAGTTATTAAGCCTTTGTCTGATTCATAATATGCAAATATCTTTTCCCATTCTGATGGTTGTCTATTTGGTTTGGTTGTTGTCTCCTTAGCTGTATGGAATCTTTTAGTTCAATTAAGTCTGATTTATTTATTTTTTTGTTGTTGCAATGGTGATGAAAGTCTTCATAAAATCATTTTCCAGGTCAATATCTTTAAGAATTTTCCCCACATTTTCTTCAAGGATTTTTAATGTTTCATGCCTTATATTGAAGTCTTTTATTCATCTTGAACTAGTTTTTGTAAGTGAGGAGAGGTACAGGTCCAGTGTCAGTCTTTCATATGTGGTTAGCTAGTTAGCCCAGCATCATTTATTGAATAGGGATTCTTTTTCCCAGTCTATGTTCTTGTTTGGTTTACCAAAGGTTAGGTGGCTATAAGATGTTAGTTTCATCTCATGATTTTCTATTTGATTCCAAATATCTATGTCTTTATTTTTGTCCCAATACCATGCAGTTTTGATCACTGTGGCATTATAGTATAGCCAAAAGTCTGATAGGGTGATACCCCTGGCTATGTTTCTATTACTAAGAATTGCCTTGGCTATATGGTATTTTTTCCGATTCCATACAAAAAAAGAATTATTTTTTCCAAATCTTGATAGTATCATGTCAGTATTTTAATGGAGTTTGTATTGAATCTGTAGATTTCTTGGGAAGTATAGACATTTTAACAATGTTGATTCTTCTCAGCCATGAGCATGTTATGTTCTTCCATTTTTAATATCTTCTGCTATTTTATTGCTTAGGGTTTAGTATTTTTCTTTATAGAGATCCTTCACAGTTTTTGTTAGGTATATTTCTAAGTATTTAATTTTTTTTGAATCTACTGTGAAAAGAACTTTGTCCTTGATTAGCTTGTCAACTTGCCCGTTATTGGCATATACAAAGGCTACTGACTTGTGGACACTGATTTTATATCCTGAGATGTTACTATATTTTTTGATCAATTCCAGGAGCCTTGTGGTTCCTGATTTGATAGAGCTTCACACTAGAATTCTATCAAATCTTTAAATAATAGCTTATACCCATACTGCAGAAATTGTTCTAAAAAATTGAGAAGAAAAGTTTCTTCCCCAACACATTCTATGAAGCAAACATCACCCCAATACCAAAACCAGGAAAAGACTCAACTAAAAAGGAGAACTTAAGACCAATTTCACTAATTAATATAGGTGCAAAATTTCTTAATAACATCCGAGGCAATAAATTATAGCTACATGTTAAAAAAATTATACAGCGCAATCAAATAGGCTTCATCCCAGGGATGCAAGGATAGTTTAAAATATGCAAGTCCATAATGCAATTAGGCAAGAGAAGGAAATAAAAGGGCATCCAAATGGGGGCAGAGGAGGTCAAATTCTCACTCTTGGTTGATGATATGATCTTATATTGAGAAAACTTCAAAGACAGCCACTTTTCAACAAACAAAAAATATATATCTTTCTAAAGTCCCACTAATCTCAGTTTCCCTCTCTTTCACCACCTCTGAAATGAGGCTCCAATTACTGGCTAATTTTCTTTTCTAAATGCACTAGTTTCTTTCTCATCACTATATTTTTGTTTGAATATTGATGACACCACAGTATTTCAGTTGGTATCTCTACAATTTCAAATTCTATAGTTTGGGAACTAAATTCCTAATGCCCTCTATCAACACGCTTATTTGAAAAAACAAACAAAAAAACCCTCTTATTTGTATTCTTTAACTTTTTTTTCCATTACCCACCTTGGTTTATCCATATATCTAATATTTTTTAATTAATTCAAGGTAGATGAAATCATTAAATAATTTACAGGAATGGCGTGGAACATTAGTCTTAATTTTTCTCACTTGCATAAACAACTCTTCCATTAAACAATTTATCTTATACTTCTTTTTCTAAGTAAAATTAGTGATCTGGCTCCCTCTCTCCTTTCTCAGTCTCTGATTATACCCTTTTCTTTGTTAAAACCAACCACAAAACAGCATAACCACCACTAAAACACTCACAAATACATATTCCATATGTACTACACTTACTCCAATATCCTTAAAAGAGTTATCTCTCTTCTTTGTTCATCCAAATTTGTTGAAAGGGCAATCATTTTCCTGATCTTTACATTTTTACTTCTCATTGAACTTATAATTGACTTAACTATTGCACAATTTATCATAATTCCTAATAATCAAATGACCCCTGCAATACATATGAATTCATCATTCCTATTCATTTCCAAATTATTGTTGTTCTCACATGTGAGGAGTAAAATTCTTTCTATTTTATTGGCCAACTTATTATAGAAATATGACTATCTTTCTGACTATCTTAATCGAAATGAAATAAAGCAATCAGTTGTATGTCCTTGAAGGAAATTTAAGCACCATAACACCATTACTTGGCTCTACCTTTTCACTTTTCTCTCTGCTACAAGAAATACAGGTCAAGATAGCGGGTCATTTCACTAGGAAGGCACACGAACAGAAGCACAGTTGTATCCAGCCAACATGTAGCAAAAGCAAGAGACAGAACTTCGATCTTGTAAGCAACTGGATCTGTTTGTTGTTTTACCACAATACAGAGGGTGCAAAAAAAATGTATACATATTTTAAGAAAGGAAAATAGTATTAAAATTATAATACTCAATGTATATGGATAACGCAAATGAATACAAGTCACAATGAGCACCTCTTATAATTGTAGAAGTCAAACATGACTTGTGCATTACAAATTTAATATATATATATTTTTTCTTAAAATGTGTATACATTTTTTGGTACCCTCTGTATAATGTGCAAAAAACAAAGACTAGCTTGTAAAATGTACCAGAAGACACAGTTTTAGATGTCATATAAATGGAGAAACTTATGTAATGGAGAATCATTTGATAACATTATTGAAAGCAATAAGGTAGAAGCAAGTTATACTTCAAGGGAACTTTTATATTTAATATGCATTGGTGAGATAGGCTTCATTTAAGATGGTACTACAGGAAAGAGGTGAATTGAGAAAGTTATTGGTCAGATGGAAAACAGAAATAAGAGTCATATATGAGAAATACTGAGACTTTCAAGGTTCAGAGATGCAGTTGTTACTCATAGCCAATCAATGAATGATAAAAATCTAAAGTCAAAGTTTCAGAGCACTGAAATTCATGCAACAGACCAAATCTAAAGTCTGGCTATGAGATCCTTTGTTAAATCTCTGAATTGATTCAGTTGGCTTTTAGGGAATTCTTTCCTCAGAACAAGAGATTTAAATAAATGAAACTAAATAAGTTGCTTTTCCTAAAAAGCCTGATAAGCTCAAGTTACCTACAAATTATTTAAGTGGAAACAACATGTCGAGAAGTAAATTCTATTGTTTATTGACTCATGGAGCAAAACTTAGCTATCAAGTGAGACCTCATTTTAGTTCTTCAAAGTATAAACTTATTTGCAAATGGGTTGATCACATACGTAATTAGTTAAGATGAGGTCACGCTGGAATAGGGTAGGTCTTAATACAATACGTTAGTCTCCTTATAAGTACAACAAGATCTGTACAAGATACAAATACCTTGGCTACACGGCCACCTGGATGTGAAGACCAGGTAGATACTAGAATTATACTGCCAGAAGTCAAGAACTCTACTAGCCATATATGACTCTACTAGCAGCTAGAATAGACAAGGTAAGATACTTTCTGAGAAGCTTCAGAGGGAGCATGACCCTGCCAACAACTTGATTTTGGATTTTCAACCTTTTAGAACTATAAGAGAATAAATTTCTAATTTTTATAAACAACTCAGCTTGTGATTGTTTTTATAGCAGTCCGAAGAATCTGACACACTAACAAAGTGAACTAATATACTGGTCCTTTACAGTATCCAGCACAGATTTCTTTTTCAAATATCAGTAAATAAATATCCCATGTTTTAAATACCTGGTACTTCAAGGTAAATACATACCTTAAGCAAATCTCATTGTATTTCTCCTAAAAACACAATCCCCTATATTCTTTCCTTTTATTGTGGAGTCCTACCTAGTAACCAGGCAAAAATCTAGGGTTAATTCTCAACTCCTCTTCCCACTTTTTCCCTGGCTGTAATAAACTTTTTATATTAGCACTTAAAATTGTCTTAAATCTATCACTTCAGATTCTACTGTAGTTCCTGAGCTTATCCTCTCACCACATGGGCAGTTAATTTGATATATTAGATCATTCCACTCTTTTTTCTAACCCATTATCACCACATTCTATTCCTCAGAGAGTTTCTTCTCATTTTCTTTTAAAGTCTCCTCTTCTGTTCCTTGTCACATTAAGTTCAGTAATCTCTAGGTTTTTCACTCAGCCCTATTATTTTATTACTAAGCATCTGATTGCTGCATGATTTTACTTACTTCCATAGTAACCACCATATTTTACACTCTTACTACCCGCCATTTAATATTCAGGAACCAGAATCCAATAACAAGAATCCTTCACTATCTGTTTTTGCAATACAGAGTCTCACGATTTAATCTGTCTCTAGAGAAACTGGGCAACTGTGATTCAGACAGCTATGGTACCTTGAAAATGTTTAGGTGCAAATGTCTTTTTTAGCTATTTATTTGATCTCAGCTTAAGTGGCTCTAGGACACTGTAATCCCTTATATCCCACCCATTTCTTACCTTTCTGTCCACTTGCGTCTGTCTCCCCCAGGCCAAGTAGTCTCTGAATTAGTGGACTTTTGGCCTTCCCCTCAATTATGCTTTAAAATTTAGGATTATTCTGTGTTTCTCCTGCTCCACCTGAATGTTCATTCTGTACCTTTTTAATAATCCTGAATTTGTCTCTCTTCATCAAGCCTTATGCTGGTTTCAGAAAGATTCCTGAATCTTCTTTCATCTACATTTCTTCTTACTGAGGTACTTAAGTGTGTAGGACAATTCCACTTCCTTAGTTTAGCCTAAAGAAATCTCAACAACCTGGGCCAACCTGAATTTTTAACACTATCTCCAATCTCTTTACACCATACTCAATCAAACTACTTCTTTCTTAACACTGCTTCTTGACTTCATCTCATTTATTGTTTTAAAAAACGTTGATAGCTTTCTTGACAGTGGTTTATTAATTCATTATTTTTCTTAAAGCATCAAATTTGTCTCTGTGGAATCATTTTAACTTATAATGTTTTCATTGTATTAACCTCTGCTTTTTAAATTTTCTCTACTATGTCCTTTGTGTTAATTGGCTGTATTTTTTATTACTTTTTAAAAATGGATTTGTAATTTGTCAAGGTCTAAGACTGGCCAGGTCTCGGGCCCAGCTTAACTAAGTTCCAGACGCAGACTGCTAAGTTACCTTGCTCATTTTCTCTTGAGTGCCTGAGGACTATCTACTTTAGCAAAAGAGAGTCTTAGAGGGAGTAAAGCAGTCTTCTTAGAAAGATAGACCTTAGTCTTTAGCAGAGCTTGGTAATCTTCAGCAGAGAGACACCATGCTGGCATTCTGCAGGCAGAAGAGGAGACAGAGTCAAAGTAAGCGAGTCCATGACAGAATGCTCATGCTTTTTCGACTGCCTTCTCCTCCAGGCTAATCTAAGGCTGATCTCGTGCGTCTCAACAGCACAGGTGTAGAGACTGCCAACTCACCACTGCTCTCATCTCCGAGCTCTCATGCTTGTTAGGAGAGCTAAATTCCTCTCCTTGCTCTTTCCACCCAGGTGTTCCATTATTGTGCTATACAGGTAATTCTTACAACTCTCACTCCTAGCCATAGGCTATATGGCTGTAACAGTAATTCTTAGAATTTTCTCATTTATTATTTTCTGTAATTTATGACTATAATTTTACTTCTGACTCTGCCAATGGTTGTGAGACACATGTTTGGATATCCGTTAATCTCATTATTATGCAATTCAAAATATTCTTTAACTTTTGTAATAATTTCCTTGCATCCACTCATGCAGAAGGGGCTCCTTCTTAAACTCTTGTGCCAGATACTTTCTGGATGTCTTGAATAAAAAAATCTTTTGCTGTAAAATGATTTTTGGTCATCTGGATATATATCTAATAGAGGACTCGCAGGATCGAATGGCAGGTCTACTTTTAGTTCCTTAAGTGTTCTCCAAACTTCTTTCCAGAAGGGACGTATTAATGTGCATTCCCACCATCAGTGCAGAAGTGTTCCCTTCCTTCCACATCCATGTCAACATTGTAGTTTTGGGATTTTTGTTATGTGGGCTAATCTTACCAAAGTTAGATGATATCTCGCACATTGTAACCCATAAATCCAGTAATGTACACAGTTATGATCTTATAAAAATATTTTACATTGGTTAAAAAAATATTAATTTTCTTGTAATCATGTAGTATATATTTCCCATGTATTATTTTTGATAATAGTTTCTGTTAAAATAATGTGTGACCATAAAAGTACTACATACCTTTTTAATATGTTTATGTTTTATATTTTAGAGACTTGAGACTTAATGGCTTATGTCAATTTAGACAATTAGTTACTAACTAATTACTAGGTAGAGTTACTAACTAACTCTTTCCAAAGAGTCTACATTTTATAACTGAAGTATTCTCTATCTTTTAGTTACGTCAAATAGTTAAATGTGTTATCTCAATTTTCTACATATTTTGATTAAATAATTTTTTCTCTGCATGATACATCAGCTACTAAGTGTAAAAAATCTCCTACAATGATGGTGTATTTGTCATTTTTTGCCTGAAGATTTTTCAATTATCATGTTTTGTATATATTTGCGATTGTCATTAGATACACATCAATTTAGATCTATTTTTAATGAATCACATCTCATCATTGCATATGTCACTTTTTTCTCTAAAGCATGCCTTTTACTTCAGAGTCTAATTTATTTCTGAGAGTAAAGCCATTAATATTAAATCCAAGACTTTTGAACACTTAGTAGGAATCCTTCTTCATAAAATAACTACATGTAGTTCAACTCAGTATTATTTAAACTGGAAACAACATTGTTTTTATAATAGTAAAAGTGTTTCGATTTCACACATATTTTTATTTCACTCTTCTTGCGTTTTTGCCTATTAATCCCCATCTGGGATCAAGACCTTCTGTCCCAAGGACATTTTTTGCTATTCTCTTTAGGTCATTCCTGTGTGTCAAAAATCTCTAAGTTTTGCTTTTCTAAAAATGTCCTTATTTCAACCTCATCTTTGAGTTGGCCAAATGTTTCAGGACTCTATTTTTCCCCCTTGTCTGTGAGTCTGGCTAAAGGGTTCCTCAAGTTCACAAGCTATCAGCAGTCTGTGCAAGCCTGGTCAAATCCATAAATGGAAATGGAAGTAGAAGATGTCCCCAAATGTGACTTCATTTCTCTGAATTTTGTTTTTACTTAGAACTTTACTTTGAACACTAACTTTTAGCTTTGTTACCAATGAAATGGTTTAACATATTTTGTCCAGATTTTATGAATCTTTTTATGTTCAAATAAAAAAAGTTTATGTTCAAATGAACAAAATTTTATGTTCTTTAGGGGAAAGGATTGCTTAAAATTTCCTAAACCATCACTGTAAAAATGAAAATTTCTTACCAGTGTTAAGAAGTAGTTTAAACAGTCAGTTCTAACCACTTGAAATAAAAGTTCTGATATTGAGACTGGTTAGATTAATTGAAGGAGATCTGTGTGAAGTGTATCTAACTTATCTTTCATTTTATCCATAATACTTACATATATTAGATATATTATAAATATTATAATGGTAGTCAGAGATTCTAAATACTTATTTTGTGTACATATAGTTTGTCTACCTAATCTTTGCTCCAAGAAGTTCCCACACATTTCATTTCTCTACAATTATTTGTATGGCACAACTACTTGTAATGTTGAAATTTCTACAAATACCTTTACAATTAACTCCGCTAATCTACTATAAAAACAAAAACAGTGCATAAACGTTATTAAAAATTTAGTCATTTTCACAAAGCTCTGTAAGGCACTTTCTTCCTAGGGCATTAATAGAGTTTTATTTTGAAAATACTTTTATTCACCTTACTTCAATATATATAAACACATCACTTGATTTGCTTTACTCAATGTGCTTATCTAGTTGTTGTCAATACTCCCTTTTATATCCACATCCAGCATCATGTATTTTTGAAACAATTTTAAAAGTCCGCCTCAATGTACTACTTAAAAAAAAATAGGTGTAGTAATTACGAAATGAAGTGGGTTATGAAATGCTGTACGAGGTCGGACAATTAGGATCAGAAAGTCATCCTAGCAAAAGTGCTACATACCTCGTGCTTAATACCACTGCAGTCACCTTTACTGTATTCCCCTCAGCCATCTAGTGTGCGTTGTGACATTTAGTAATGAGATATGTAGCACTTTTTCTAGGATGAGTTTGTAAACTTCTGTTGGTTGTTTCCAGCATTGTGATGCCCAGTCATTCTTTCTTCCCATACATGCCTCACCACATAGGCACTTCCCTCACTCACATCAGATGCCAGCATGACCGATGGAGGTTCTTCAATATTACTCTAGTTCCACATGAGGCATCAAGTATAATCCTTCAGTGAGCACTTCGTTTATTTCAGTTCTTCTTTTCTTTTCTTTTTTATTAAATCATAGCTGTGTACATTAGTGCAATTGTGGAGTACAATGTGCTGGCTTCAAATACAATCTGAACTATTTTCATCAAACTGATTAACATAGCCTTCATGACATTTTCTTAGTTATCGTAGGAAGACATTTGTATTCTGCATTTAGTAAGGTTCACCTGTACCCTTCTAAGATGCACCATAGGTGTGGCCCCACAATTACCCTCCCTCTACCCCAACCTCCCCCTCCCCTCCACTCCCTTGCCCCTTTCCCCATATTCCTGTGCTATAGTTGGGTTATAGCCTTCATATATATGAAAGCTATAAACTAGCTTCATAGTAGGGCAGAGTACATTGGATACTTTTTCTTCCATTCTTGAGATACGTTGCTAAGAAAAATATGTTCCAGATCCATCCATGTAAACATGAAAGAGGTATTATTTCAGTTTTTCTTCAAACCTATAAATACAGATTAGTTTCTTTATGTTACCCACTGGCTAGACATCAAATAAATATGCTTAGCAACCTCAGTCATGCCTCTTCTAATGCTCTTACTTGGTATACTACTACAAGCTTTATTGCCACCCACTTTCCTGAACAGTACATTTGATCCCAGTGCTGCGGTTCATGTCTGTACACCCAGCACCCTGGGAAGCTGAAGTGGGAGGATTTCTTGAGCTCAGGAGTTGTAGACCTGCTTGAGCTGTGACAGCCCATCTCTACTAAAAATCGAAGAATAAGGTGGTCATTGTAGTTCCATCTACTCAGGAGGCTGAGGCAGGAGGATCACTTGATCTCAGGAATTCGAGGTTCTGTGAGCTAGGCTGGGGCCACCACAGTCTAGCCTGAGCAACAGAGTGAAACTATGTCTCAAATAACCACATAAATAAAAATAGTACACTTAACTGGGGAAAGTTATTTAATTATTCATCTCAAAAATTCAGGGAAAAATGTATCTACCTTATACTATTGTTGGAAAATCTAAATGCTATATAACAAACAAAAGAACCTTATAACAGCCTAAGATCTAGTGATTATTTATGCAATTACCATTGTTATTTATCATGTAAATACATTTAAGCAATATTAAATTATCATGATTATATACATAGGTTGCCAAACACATATTTGTTTGTTTTTTTCTCACTAATTTTGCATATGGCATCCATGTTTAGCATGAAATCATTGGAGAAAATCTAATGTATTCTAAAAATCTTGGCTATCTACAAAATATATTTAATGTGTATATGAAGGGGGAATATATTCCAGGACCCACTCACCGCCTTGTTCTACTTTTTTCTTATTCAAAATACAGTTTTTTAAAATTTTTTGTGTAAAGTTGTTTGAGGTTTTGTGTGTTTGGATCTTAAGCCAAACAGCTGAGAGATGGTAAGAAATAGAAGGAACAGTAAACAAGTTAGAATGTATGTCTATAAAATTTTAAAATGAATGATGTATAATTTTGTTTAGACTATAAGAAATTCAAATTCCTAAGAAAATGTTTGTTAATTTCCAAGCTCCATATTGTAAAATAATTATCTAAAATATAAGAAATCATAAAAAGAATTTTGAATGTCAAACCAAAGGGCCATTTTAAAAATTGTGGGTAACTGTCTAAAAATATAAAGTTATTCCTTAGTAAGAGTATGTAGTTCAATGCTATACATTTTTCTCTTTTGTAATGTGTGTCTTCTTATGCTAAGTTTGGAGCAAGATAACAAGGTACAGAAAAAAATTAACAGGTAAATTTCCTTCACAATGTTTCACTTTTTTTGTTGTTGAGGCAGAGTCTCACTATGTCACCCTTAGTAGAGTGCCATGGCGTTACAGCTCCCAGCAACCTCAAATTCTTGGCCTAACGCGATTCTCTTGCCTCAGCTTCCCAAGTAGCTAGGACTACAGGTGATCACCACAAAGGCTGGCTATTCACAAAGTTTCACTTCTATCTTTTTTTTTATGATGAATGTTAGTTTCATTTCAATAAAAAGGTAAGTATTTAGGGTATTTGAGTGTATAGTGTATGTGTGTGTGTTTTGAGTCAAGGATACTTGAAGTGTATGAAATCCTAGGATAAAGCAGATAAAAGGGCATTTTAAACACTATTATATACCATGTCTTAGAAAATGCTTCTTCTTTTCTTCATCTTTTTTAATATAGTCAACTATTATAAACATATATAACATATTATGTTTTCCTCTATACAGATAGAAAATCGAGTTTGAGGGAAAAACAATTGTGTTTGAGAAAAGTTGCACAAATTATTCAAGGAGACAGTGATTGTAACAGATATAGCAAGGATTTAAACTTATAGCCATAGGATATAGTTCTGCAGTACATTATAATTTTTACTAAGAGGTGCTATTATTTATTGATTTATTGTATTGACAAACAGATAAACAATAAGTTAAGAGACTTGCGATATACTACATAATCTCAAGTGAGGCATTATATAAAATGATCCACTAAAAACACTTAAGATAAATATTAAAGCTCTCAGTTTAGGATAATTAATTTTCACTATACTGTCCATTGTTGCCTACTACTGTTGCCATACATCCAACTATATCTTTAAAAGTTTCACAGTTAAACAATCATGGCACATAATTATGTTAGTGGTCCTCAGAGTCCATATATGGTATTTCATACATACAGGTCACAGTCATTTCTGTTACTTCCCAGGTTCAGGTAGAGTAAAACCTCTATAATTACACCACCCAAAAGACTACAGCAAACTGGCCAACATATGGAGGTGGACAATTTAAGTAACTAGACCTACTGATTGGTAGGTATATGTGGTGCATGTCTTATCTATGAAAATTAGGTCAATTTAAGGAGATGGTCAATGTAGGGAGATGGTCATTGTGGAGGTTCTACTGTATTTTGTTATATGCATCCTTGTGTAACCTACTCTTAACTCAGCTTGGCAATGTGATTTGTCTAATTAATGTGGCATTAGTAAAAATGACAGAGGTTTAATAACTGCCAATGCATTGGAATTTGTACCCTGAATTGTATTTTGGAGCTCTCAACTACCGTGCATGCATGTCTATTAACCCTATTAACAATCTATATGGACAAAACTAGCCAAATTTTTCGGCCATGCCAAGAGTGACTCCAAACATATGAAGTAAAAGGCCATCTTGAGCACTCCAGGACTGTTAGTACAGAAAATAGAAAAACATCTCTCTGTACTTAGCTCTAGTTAAAGAATTGTACAGAAAAAAAAATGCATGCAGTTTTTTACTGATCTCATGCAGCACTAGACAAGTAAATCAATCATATAATTATTGTTTTATAAGAACATATTAGTTCATATTCATTTACATTTAGTGTAATTAAAACATTGCATCATAGCCTTCTCTTACAGAAAAACTTGCCTTTTACAAATCTATTTGAGGAAATAAATCTATTTGAAGATTTTTTAGTTAAAGTTCCAGATTCTGTTTGTACAAAAGTATCTTCATTTTGACGTTTTGCTTTTTTGGAATGATAGCTTAACTTACGTTGACTATTATATACCCTTAGCACTTTGAGGATGATTTAGCATTCTCTTTGTGATTACATTATTTTTGTTGACTGCTGTCAAAAGTCAAATTTCCATTCTTAGTCAGTAATCATCCTTCCCTCACAAGTTATTATTATTATTATTTTTTTTTTGCAAAGTGAGCCACTAAAATAACTTCAATATCCAACTGGCCATCATAGGTAAAGAGCACAAGGATTGAAAACTGTCATTGACTAGCCAGCATAGATCATGAAACAATTTCTTTTATTATTATTATTAAATCATAGCTGTGTACATTAGTGCAATCAAGGGGTACACTGTGCTGGTTTCATATACAATCTGAAATATTTTCATCAAACTGTATTGTATGAAGACATTTGTATTCTGCATTTAGTAAGTTTCACCTGTACCCTTCTTAGATGCACAGTAGGTGTGGCCCCACCAATTACCTCCCTCCACCCATCCTTCCCCGCCCTCCCTTGCCCCTATACTCAGCCCTACTCTGAAGCTAATTTATATCTTTCATATGAAGTCTATAACTCAATTATGCCTCACAAGTTATTTTCAGATCTCATCTTTTTCTTTATTTTTACCACATTTTCACTATGATATGACAAGGCATATTTTGCTTTCTTTTCTTTATGTGAATATGAATATATTTGGGTGACCAGGGCTACTGCTGTGGTCATGTTAAATTTAAACTGTCCACAAACAGCCAAGCTGTGGTAAAAAATAGTTTGATATGTGAGTTTGATGCACAATGGAGAAAGAAGTGTTATAAACATAAATTTAGGAGTCATTGAAGAAGAAATGATATAATAAATAATTTTTCCTTTTTTGCACTTTAAATACCTTAATATCAAAAATAATTAATGTCATAACCTTAGGCTGTTCGTAATATATATTTGTACTTACACTGGTCACATCCTTCAGAAAGAAAAAAAAAATATTGAAAGCTTGTTTTTTAGAAGTAAACTATCATTTGTATCCTAAGAACAATGATTATTATTTTCAGATTTATTATTTTGATTCTGGAAATTATTTTCCTAATAATATTTTAAAACAACTTTTATTTTAAGATTGAGTGCATAAATCAGTGTAGAGTTCATCTTTATTCCTTTATAAATGTATTTTTCAAAGTAAAAATTTCACTTATTCAGACATTTGTGTTATCAATTACTAGCATAAATAAAGATGAATCACAAATAAGGAGGAAATATTTATCTGGTTACTTCTTGTTCAAAACTTTTACAGTGTCAACACAAATCAAAGCCAGAATTTAGAGACTATTCACAAGTATTTCTCTCAAGTCCCATTGGCTGAATTGTGGCTGGTAATGGTCTGTAAAAGGAAAGCCAATTTGCCCCTTGATGGAGATTATTGTACCAAATGTAGCAAAGAACTTTAGAAAATGTGACACGCTTTCTATTCAACAGTGTAAAAGTCGATTAGTTTTCTAGTTTTTCTTTTTTGTGAAATGGAAATAGGTCTTGCTTGTTAATTCTCTTTAATCTCCCACATCAGTGTCTTAGCATTGTTACTTATTTCTAAACCTGAAGAGTTGTACCTAAGACAAAGTATACAGTTCCAAAAATCTTAAAATTCTAATTTATTGGTAAATAACTACATTTTTCAATTTAGTTACGCCAAAATATTTGAGACATTTATAAATTGATTATAATCATAAATGAATGTTTTTGAAAGGCACATCATGCATTCTTTCTTCAACATTTATGAATTTTTTAGTATTAAGATACATGGTCTTAATATCTTCTCTAGGCTGGAGGGCAATCACTCACTATTTCGAGGTGTGATCATAGCACCATGAAGCCTCACACTCATGAGCTCAAGAGATCCTCCTGCCTCAGCCTCCTGAGTAATGGAAATACAGGCTATGTCATTGCACCTGGCTTCAACAGATATATTGTCAAATTAATACTTGTATTTCTACCTTTCTTCATATTTTAATATATTCATTGCATAGTTGTATCTAAAACAATTTTATAATTTTTTATAAAAGTAAATAAAAGGTTAATATGTTATAGATGTCACATAATCAAATAACAAATTTGTTTAATTGAAATAAAGATACTAGAATAAACATTCTTACAAAATATGCTCTATGGATTTATCTTAGGAAAAGTAATGTGATAAATATAAACTAACAACAATGTCTCAGAAACTTACACTTTAAAAGTACATTTAAACAAATGACACTTTCTGAGGTGTCATAATTTTCGTGCTTACCAATAGCTATCATTGTACATGTATCATACAAATGAGCATAAATATTTTTCTTAATAAGGATATATATGTAGAAAATTATATATAATAGGAAAAAGGAAAATTATTTTATCTACTTTTTTCTGAATTATGCATATAACACTAATATTACATTTTAGTATAATCTAGAATTGCTTAAATTTGAAATAGACTTAAAGCAATATTAAGTTAAAATTACCCTGTCTCAGGACTCTTGATAGACATCAATGCTCCTGAACATTTACAAACACATAAAAGGTATTATTTCACAGGGCATTTATTTTATTTTTATTCAGCAGGTGTCTCTCCCTTAGATAGGTACTGCTTTAGGCACTGAAGAAATAAGAACCAATCCCATGGGATTCCTGTACAAAAGACTGACCACATGTGAACAAATACTAGACAGCAAGCTGTTCATGGGGGGGGGCAGGGTCACGGGCCTGGGAAAGTGTCATTCCCACAGAAAATATTTCAATGGTAACACTTGAGCCACAAATGAAGACAAGCTTTTATTAGTCTAAAAGTGGCAGCAAGGACACAACAAGAGCAAATAAACAGAGATGTAAAAGAAGACACATCCTTCAAAGAAAGTGCAAACATTCACAATTGGTGGCCTACAGGATACTGGGAACACTGACAGGCAATGATATTGAAGATGTAGTCAAGGTGAAGTTATCAAGGCCTTATGCTGTTCTCTCAATTTTTCAGTTTCTAACCGTGAGACCATTATTTTTTTGGAAACCACTCCTTATTTTCATCATTTCTATATCCTTTTGATGATTCTATTAAGATACGATTATCCCTACAGCAGTATATTTACTTCTATGTGTTAAAATGGCAGGCTCATTTACTAATATCTGCATTCTAATAATTAATAAATAACCATCATTCAAAATCAAATTAATTTTAAACCTTTCCATTGTAGTTTTGTTTTGTTTTTTTTTTTAGAATTAATGATTTAGTATCTACTGGTAGTTTTTTGAATGGAAATACACTGTTATTGGATACAAATTAAAATTTTAATCAAAACCTATTCTCTCAAATTTAGGTACAATCCCTGTAGATCAGCGGTTCTCAACCTGTGGGTCACGACCCCTTTCACAGGGGTCGCCTGAGACCATCCTGCATATCAAATTACGATTACGATTCATAACAGTAGCAAAATTACAGTTATGAAGTAGCAACGAAAATAATTTTATAGTTGGGGGTCACCACAACATGAGGAACTGTATTAAAGGGTTGTGGCATTAGGAAGGTTGAGGGCTGCGTAGATCGAATTGCTAAGCCTTTGGATGGATCCATTTGTCCTAGTTCTTATAAGCTATCTTTCTTTTTTTTTTAATAATTTTATTAAATCATAATTGTGTACATTGGTGCAATCATAGGGCAGAATGTGCTTCATATACAATCAGAAACATTTTGATCGTACTGTGAGAGATAGCCCTCTTAGCATTTTCTTAATCACTATATAAAGACATTGATACTCTACATTTAAT
>CAUYRH010085801.1:0-27448 GCA_963574655.1 Perodicticus potto
TGTGCTGTAGTTGGGTTATAGGGCTGAGTACATTGGATACTTTTTCTTCCATTCTTGAGATACTTTGCTAAGAAGAATATGTTTCAGCTCCATCCATGTAAACATGAAAGAGGTAAAGTCTCCATCTTTCTTTAAGGCTGCATAGTATTTCATGGCACACATGTACCAAAATTTATTAATCCATTCATGGGTCGATGGTCACTTGGGCTTCTTCCATGACTTAGCAATTATGAATTGTGCTGCAATAAACATTCTGGTACAGATGTCTTTGCTATAATGTGACTTTTGGTCTTCTGGGTATATACCTAGTAAAGAAATTATAGCATCGAATGGCAGGTCAATTTTTAGATCTCTAAGTACTCTCCGAACATCCTTCCAAAAGGAATGCATCATTGTGCATTCCCACCAGCAGTGTAGAAGTGTTCCCTTTTCTCCACATCCACACCAACATCTCTGGTTTTAGGATTTTGTCATGTGGGCTAATCTTACTGTTCACTTGTTCAAAAAAAAAAAAAAGAAGAAGATGTAGAGAGAATGATTGGTATATAAAATTTATTCAAAGATATAAGAACAAATTTTCCAATGCCAGAGGAAAATATCAATATTCAAGTATAAGAAGGTCATAAAACACCAAACATTTAACTCAAACAAGACTGCCTCAAAGTGCTTGTTAACCAAGCTTTCAAGTTCACAGGTAAAGAAAAGATCTTAAACAAAGCTCCCAAAACATAAACAACATATAAGGAAGCTTGAGGACATCTGGCTCCCGACTTCTCACTGGAAACATTACAGGCCACGAGAGAGGGACATGACATATTCAAAGTGTTGAAGGAAAAGAACCTTAATATTATACATATAATCTAGAATATTATATCATGCAAAAATATCTTTCAAACACGAAGGAGCAAAAAAAAAAAAAGACATTTCCAGACAAACAAGAGCTAAGGGATTTCACCAACATCTGACTTACCTGACAAGAAAGGCTAAAAGAAATTCTCCAATCTGAAAGAAAAAGACAGTGAAAAATAAGACATCATGTAAAGGTACATAATTCACTGGTAACAGTAAAAGCATAACTACAGACTACTCCACTGCTGTAATGGTGGTGTATAATCCACTCATGTCTTGAGTAGGAAAACTAAAAAAACAAGCCTATCAAAATAATACGATAAATTTTTAAGCAATAAATAAGGCAAAAGATATGTCTAGAAACAGCAAAGAAATAAGCTAGTGAGCGGATATGCAGTTTCGGGTTTCTGTTAGATTTCTCTTTGCTTGTTTATTTGTTCATTTGTAAGGAGAAGTGTTGTGTGTTTAAAATGGTTATAAAAATTTTTTGAAAGCCTTACAGTGACCTTGAACCAAAAAAATTATTATAGATATGCAAAAAATAAAAAGCAAGAAATTAAAACACTCTAGCAGAGAAAAGCACTTTTAACGAAGGAAGACAGGAAGGAAGTAACTTACAAAGAGAGAACCAGAAGCCAAACACTAACATGGCAGTAAGAAGTCTTTACCCAGTAATAACATTGAATCTGAATGTTCTAAACTCTCTAATCAAGAGACATAGAGTGTGTTTCACAAAATGTGGTCATTTTCTCCATGTTTATAAGTTTGTGAACACAGATTTTTATATTACTCTGATATGATATTTTGTATTTTTATGGTATCAGTTGTAATTTCCACTTCTCATTTTTAACTGAGCTTATTTGAGTCCTTTCTGTTAGGTAATTGAAAAACTTACTTCATCTCCCTATCCTAATTACCCAATGAAAATTTCAAACTTATGGCTTGCCCCCAACATCTCTTCTCACCAGAGCAGTAACTCCTTATTGGCTGTTCTACCATCCCGTCACCTCCCCTAACCGACCCTATATAATGGTGCGGTTTTTCTTTCACTTGCTCCTTCTCTCTCTCTCCTGTCTCTCTCCTCTCTTTTCTCTCTCCCCCTCTCTCTTTCCCTTTCTCTCTCTCCGTCTCCCCTCATCCTTAATGCTGCTCTGCAGCATCCCCCGCCAATAAAGACCTTTCATACAAGCCTTGGTGGTCTGTGAGGTTTCTTCCGGCCGAGTGCCCCCCTTTCACTTTCTGTTGTGTTTCTGATGAATCCAGCTAAAGGCTTGTTAATCTTGTTCACGTTTTCAAAGAACCAGTATTTTGCTTCATTGATCTTCTGCATAGTTCCTTTGTTCTTGATTTCATTTAGTTCTGCTCTAATTTTGGTTATTTCTTTTCTTCTTCTGAGTTTGGGATTGCTTACTTCTCCTCGCTCAAGTTCTTGAGACATTTCATTAAAGTGCTAATTTGTGATCTTTCTGTCTGTATTTAAAGCTATGAGTTTTCCTCTCAGTACTGCCTGGGCTGTATCTCACAGATTTTGACAACTTGTGTTTACCATTTAGTTCAAAAGTCTTTTGATTTTTACTTTACCTCCTCATTGACCTAACCAAACTATCATTCATCAGTAGGTTGTTGAGTTTCTGTGACTTTGTGTAGGAATGTTTCTGTAGGAATTGTTTTCTAATTTTATTCAACTCTGGTCTGAGAAGATATATGGTAACTTTCTATTTTTTAATTAATTAATTAATTTTTTTTTGAGACAGACTCTCACTTTGTCACCCTCGGTAGAGTGCTGTGGTGTCACAACTCATAGCAACCTCCAGCTCTTGGTCTTAGGCGATTCTCTTGCCTCAGCTTCCTGAGTAGCTGGGACTACAGGTCCCTGCCACAATGCCCAGCTATTTTTTGTTGTAGTTTGGCAGGGGCTGGGTTTGAACCCACTACCCTTGTTATATGGAGTTGGCACCCTATCCACTGAGCCACAGGTACTACCCAATTTTTTAAATTTTTTGAAACAAGTCTTGTGGCTTAGGATGTGATCAATCTTAGAAAATTCCAGGAGCTGATGAGAAGAATGTATATTCAGTAGTTTAGGGTTAGAATATTCTATAAATATCTGTTAGGCCTGTTTGTTTTAAAGTTCTCTTTAAGTCTCTTGTTACTTTGCTTATTTTCTATTTGAAATATCTGTCCTGTTTTGTCAGTGGAGTGTTGAAGTCCCCAGAAATTATGGTGCTGCAGTTTATTACTTTGTTAAAATTGAATAGAATTTGCTTTAAGAATATGGGTGCTTTTGTATTAAGTCTATCAATATTTATGATTATTAAGTCTTCTTGAATTATTCTCTTCACCATTACATAGTGACCATCTTTGTCTTTTTTAAACATTTGTTCAAAGTCAATATCTGATATAAGAATGTCTACACTGGCTTTCTTTTAGTTTCCATTTGCATGGAATAATTTTTTCCATCCTTTCATCTTGAATATGAATGAGTCTTCGTGGGTTAGATGTGTTTCCTGGGGACCGAAAATACTTGCCTTATATATTTTTTAGACATTCAGCCAGCCTGTGTGCCCTGAATGAGAAGTTCAAATCATTTTCTTTTATTGAAAATATTAAGACATGTGGCAGATTTCTACTCATCCTGTTGAGTACAATCTCATATGTTGCTTTACCTCCTGAGCCATTGTGGTATCTGGGCTTTGAATGTGAGCTTTTGGATAATTTTACACTGGTGAGTATCTATTGTGATGATCATTGTGTAATGTAGTTTTGAGTACTTCCTGTAGTACAGGTGTGGTCTTCACAGATTCCCTCAGCAATTGTTTGTATGAGAAAATCTTTATTTCTTTCTCCTGTAAGAAACATAGTTTTATAGGATACAAGATTCTAGACTGGCTATTCTTCTGTTTTAGAAGCCTGAGTATAGGTCCCCAACCTCTTCTGGTTTGTAGGGTTTCGGTTGAAAAATCTGCAGTTAGTCTGATTGGTTTCCCTTTGTAAGGTACCCCTTGTCTTTGCCTTACTGCTGCAGGAATGACTGTTTTGTGTTTACACTGGCCAGCCTAATGATTATGTGTCATGGCGACGTACTTCTATGATGAATCTCCCAGGCACCCAGGAGTCCTGTGTACTTCTTGTACCTGGATATCTAGATTTCTAATAAGACCTGGTACATTTTCCTCAATAATTCCTTCGAATAAATCACCCAATGTTTGTGTAACTAAAAAATTATTTCTCTTTCTGAACCATGGTATAATGAATTAGCCTTTTTTGCTTTTTTTAAATGACTCAGTCTAGAGTGGGTCATGGGAGATGTCAATAGCTGTGGCAGCTTATGGTCTTTTAAAAATATTTGGTCTCTTATTCTTTTATAAAATTATTTTAATTTGTCTTATTTTAATATTAAAACAATCTCAGTTTTATAGAAAGTTATATAGAGTTTCCAATTCCACATGTGGTCCAGAACCCTCACGTCTTGTTATCCAGCATCAAGCAAATGGATCCATCTTTTATTTGCCTCCTCTAGGCTGTGTAGTTGTAACTTCTTAGGAGATATTCATCTATTCTTTAGGCTGTGTAACCTCCAGGATCAGCAGGTGTATTAGTTACTGAGTTCTGTGTAATAAGTTATAAGTTACCCACAGATTTATCAGTTAAAAAAAAAATAAAACAATAAAACCTACGTATTGCCTCAGAGTTCTGGGAGTGGGAATCACAGATCAACCTCAGCTCTGTGGGTTTCCTTTAGTATTCCTCATAAGGTTGAGATCAAGCTATCAGCTGGAGTGGAATTCTTCTAAGAGGCTTGAATGGGGCTAACAGATTCAGTTGTAAGCTCACTCATGAGGTTATTGTCTTCAGTTCTTTATGTGTGATATTGATGGTCCAAATTTCTCACTCCACCAGGTCAGATCCTTTCTAGGGTTATTCCTACCATGTTGTCTTACTTATCCTAATGTGAGTGATAAGAGAGAGCGTGAACAAGAGAGAGTGATCAAGAAAGTGAGTGGGTGTGTGCATGTGAGAAAGAGAAAGAGAGAGAGAACCCTCAATGGAAGGAAGCCAAAGTCTTCTTATAATGTGGTATCAACACACCTTATAGCTTCTACCATAGTTTTTCTTACACTATATGAGCCAGTAAATCCACTCCACACTCAAAGGAACTTTGAATAATATTAAGATGTGAGACCATGGAAGCTCTCTTAGTAGCTACCTTTTCAAAGAAGTCGATTCTGAGCCTTAAATCATTTTCTCTTAGCTATTTTCACAGTAATCGTCTGTTTCTTTTTTTTTTCCTTTTGGTCACCATGTTACAAAATTAATTTCTTTAGGTTATTTTCCTTTGATTTTTGTTACTGATGTGTTTTGTTGTTATTTTCCTAATTTAAAAATAAATCTGTTTCATTAGCCACTATGAAGAAAAATATTTCTCCAGTTTCAGTCTGCCACAATTATTTAGAATCTCTCTCAAAAATCAATGTACTATTTAAAATTATTGATTGTAAGAGGGACTTTGCCCAACAAATGCAACCAGTGTAACATGGTTTCTTGTACCCTCAATGAATCCCCAACAATAAAATAAATAAATAAATAAAATAAAATAAAATAAAATAAAATAAAATAAAATAAAATAAAATAAAATAATTCCTAATCATAGTTATGCAAAAATGCTTGAAAAAGTGGTGATCTCCACAAGACTATATGTGTTTTATCAGAACTGAAGCCTTAGACGGGTATATGATGAAAATATTTGATGACTTGGGTGAAATAAATCACTGTCAGTATTCAAGTTTTTCCAGCTTTCAGCTTCTATGATTCCAGTGCTAAAAGTCTGTGATGTCATCTTCACGTAAACCCTGTGAGTCAAGAAAGTTATTGTTGACCCACTTTAATGTTAGATACTAAACATCTGTCAACTTATTTGCGTATTTGTGTGTTATTTCCCAATTGATCGGAGAGAGGTGGCTGATTGTAAGTCTTCTCTATATTTTATTAACTTCACTCTTTTGGAACCACATTGAATGACAACCATATCTTGTTATTTTTAACCCACTTTATACCATGATATGTGACATCTCCTCAATATCTACCTGCAGACTTCTTTCTTCCAACTTGAAAATATTTTCCATATGAGACAAGAATCTTGAAAAAAGTTGCTGAAGTGGCCATCCCAGATCAACTAAACGTGGATGAATATATGTGATGTCACAGGGTAAAAAGGCAATGGAATTTCATAACATTTGGGATTAATAGACAATATAAATATATTTTGCTTGATAGTCAAGTATTTTATAAGATTTTTATATGTTTTCAAAATTTGTTTTCACAATATAAGGCCATAAATTCAGTTGTGTATAGGTTATTAAATATATCGATTATATGCATTATGGAAAACAAGGATAGAAAAGACCAATAGCTCTCAAAATGGTAAAGCCCTGTTGTAGAATCTAAGTAGAACCCATAATTTCTAACTTACATCATAGGAAAGGCTTCAAAATATTATTTTGTCTCTTTTATTAAAACAGCTATGCTCTTGTTTGAATGTTATTTTCCTCTTCAATTTCTATGTTGAAACTTAATTCCTAATGCAACTTTTAGAGCTGGGGCCTTTAGAAAGTGATTAGACCTGAAGATTTTGACCTCAAGGATATACTTAGTGCCTTATAAATCGTTTTCAGGAGGTAATTTAGTCCCTTCTTTTCCTTTTGCCATTTGACACATCATTTGTCCTCTCTAGGGGGTACAACAACAAGATACATCTTGGAGACAGGGAGCATCTTTCATCAGACAGGGAGTGTGCTGGTGCCCTGATCTTGGACTTTCTAGCCTTCACAACTGTAAGAAATGAATTTCTGTTCTCATAAAGTTCCTCAGCCTATGACATTTTATTACAGCAATAAAAATGAACAAAGACAATCCATAAAAATTTCAAGCCAATTTTTACTTACTTTTGTTAAAATAGTGATGTGCTAATGCCAGAAATGATCAACACCATTTCATTTCACACCTCCCTCACCTCTAACACTTAATCTCCAGCCTGTTCTGAAATTGAAATGTCTTGATATTTCTCATAAAAGTATCAAGACATTCCAATTTCAGAACATGTTTGCAAACTTCCAATTGTTTATATTTTTAGTATGCACCTAGAGTCTAGAATACACAGTTCTTGGCCCCAGTATCATTCAGTCATTAAGGTTAAAAATTTATTTTTATTTTCCTTGTATAGGCAGCTATATTTATCTCAGGTGTCAATCAAATGAGTTTCAGTTCAATCTTGACTATGCTATCACTTCATACTCATATCCAAGGGAGAGTACACCATTTCTCTCTATAAGATCATACAAATCTGTAAAAGCTGCCCGAAGCTGATCATTATCTAGATGAATTTTCCAGCTGAAAGAACAGGCTGACCATTCTCAACATCATTCTAATGTAAAGGAACATTTATTATGGTGGCATCATCCAAACCAGGCAAATTGGTTTAAAAATACGTCTGTAAGTATTTGACATTTCCTGGATATAAAATTTAATAGTCATAGTTTTTGCCACAACACTTCTAATGTCATCGTTATAAAACTGAGATACTTTTGTTTTCATTATCTTTTTATTAGAAAGAGAATTCCATTATTTTTTGTTATTTTGTTTTATATGGTAGGTTAGTTAATGTATGTGTAAGGCAGGTAAAGTAGTAGCAAACTCTTTGATTCCTTTCTGAGGTATTAGGTGAGGTTTTTCAGGCCTGAATGTCGTAAGAACTTTCTGCATAAAACAGGGAAAGCATTTCCAGGATGCTTTGTGAGATAAAGAAAAGAGAAAATGGAAATGTTGTGGATTCATGAACCAGAAGAACTATCAAATCTTTTATAAAGTTATTGGTTGATAGCTTAAGTATGAATCGATTATTTTTCACAGAACCCAGTGAATTTGCTAGATTTCATGACCAAGACTTACTTAACAGAAAAAAAAAAAAAGAGGGTGAAATTATAGACATTTTGAACTCTTTTCTGAAGTTTTACATATTCATGAAACCATGATTTGTGTCAAGTGTAGTGGGATATCTAAACTGCCAAGAGTCCAGCTTACATCTGTTTTATAAAGTATTGCAATAATTATCACAAAACTGAATTTTGGTAAAAAATTATAAATATTTGAGAAAGAGAAAAACATTTACCCTTTATCCATAAGTTGAAATAAGATTCTAAGTGAGCTTATCTCTTGTATGAATGTTAAAGTGAAAGAAGAATCTTTATTTACAAATTCTATTTTTTTTTTTTTTACAATTCATGACACTTAAGTAACAATGCTCAAATATTGCACTTAGTAGAAAAGTTTTAAATCAACATAATTTGTCAATGTTTGAAGTTGACATGAAAGTAGTATAGAAAATTTCTTTCTGGGTAAATTGGTAGCTCTTATTCTTTTATGTAAAATTAGAAATTCGTGGGTGAAAGCATGGAATTAAAATCACACTATTTTGTGTTTGAAATCTGGATTCCCTACATACTAGGCAAAAATCCTGGAAAAGTTGCTTAACCTGTTTCTCAGTTTTTTGTTTTTTTTTTTTTCAAATATTCAGATCGTAATAATGTCTATGTCGTAAGATCACCATAATGATTACTTATGGTAACATAAATGAAGTATTAAGGATCAGGATTTTAGAAGTGTAATAAAAACAAAGCATCCAGTATGATGCTTATGTTAATTATTGTCTCGTGTAACTTTCAGATAAATTATCTTTCTTGGTAGTTTTCAAACATACTTATTATCTCTGTATTAACTTTAAGGACTTGGAATATAAATTCATCTGCTTAGAGCTCACGTGCCTCATTAATTTTCACAGCTCATTACCTGAATTACTCAGATTATATTTAAAATGATCTAATCAGAGATTCTTTTAACTACCCAATCTAAAACTGTTTTCTGACTTTATTTCCTTCATATAAATCACAATTTGATATTGTTATAAAAATATTTGTAGTTTCCCCCGCCCACACCATAAGTTTCATGAGAAGAGAGACAAGTATAGTGGTTTGCATTTCTCAATGCACACATTGTTATTAAAAGTGAAACCATAATTTCTTTTTATAGAAATACAACAAAATACAGCATAGGGAAATTCACACTCAAGAAAGTCTCTGATTCTTGCAAAACTATTACAGTAAAATCAATTTAAGGGCAGGAAATTAAACTGTTTTATAAGTTCTTGAAGAAAATTTCCATGTACAAAGATTTTTTTTCTAAGCCCCCACCCCATTTCTATAAATTCATCAAAAATATCCCTCAAAATTCAATTGTTAACATTACAAATAAAATGCATTTTTTAGGTTTTGTAACTTGATATGTTTTATGTCAATATAAAATTATGTCCTTGCAAGTAAACTTCAGCCTGTGTGACAACTGGGAATATTTGGGTACTTTGTGTTAATCTGTCTCTTCTCTCTACTTGTCTATATTGAGAGGTTTGCATGTAACCAAATAGTCTTTTTGTTTTCTGTTGATTTTTCTTTTACAGAATGTTTTAAGCATTTCTCATTTAAATATATGTATTTTATTTGAAACATTTAGATGTATACTATCTCATAAATTAAAAATAATTCTTTTTCTACCCAAACATCTATTACTAGAAATTTAACCTACTTTTACAAATCATGCTTCACTAAACATTCTTGTTTATAAGAGGTGGACTTCATTTTGATAACTTTTGTTCCTAGCAAGTGATATTTCAAATTGATTAGGTAAGATAACTTTGCCAAAATAATTTTTATTTTGAGCATTGGTGCTTAACAGTAACAATATAACACATGTTCCGCATTGCGGTCAAACTGTATTAACTTTTTTTTTTCTTTCTTTTTTTTTATGTTTCTAAATATATGTATTTTATTATTCTTCATTACATTATTTCTCCCCCCACCCCTCCATGGTAAGACAGAGTTGATTTACAGAAAAGAATACAGAAAACACCAAAGCTCCTGGTAGAGGGAGAGATTTCAAGTGGGGAGAGAGATGTTCTCTCCGTTCCTCTCCCAGTCTTTCCCCATCTCCTCCTCTAGGCCTCTAGCCTCAGGGTATATATAGGTGTATGGGTTCCTTGGCCAGGAAACAAATAAAGACAGTCCCTTCCACCAGGGGCAAGGTTAATGAGTGTATCAATGAATGGACACAGTCCATCCATGGAATTCAGGCCGAGGAAATTCACATGAAACTGACCTAGGCATAGGAAATGGGGGTTCCACATTTAGTCCCAAGTGTAAAGTGAAGGAAACACCAAGGCACAGGTGTTTCCTCAGCAGTTGTCCAGCCTTTTTGGCTATTGGAGCCTCTGGTGGGCATTGTAGGTCACCCTCCTTGCCGGTCATCCAGCCTGCTGGCTCTTCAGCTGGCTGCCGCAGCACCAACACCACCAAGGAGGAGGCGGCAGGTCCGCCGGCTCCGCTGAGCTGGCTAGGGTGCCAGATGTCCTGCATCAATTCTCCCTCAGTTCACTTTTTTTTATTCATTCCACATAATATTTACCAAATGGCTAGTAGGTGGAAGGAACTGTGCTAAGTTCTAGAAATAGCAGATAGACCTGCTCCCTGACTCATGGAGTTTATAATACTACGTGATAGCTAAAAGCAGATTTTGGTGTCAGTTGGACAGACCTTCAAAGGCCAGCTATGTTACATACTAGCAGTTTGAACTTAAACAAGTAATTCAATCTCTCTCAAGCTCAGCATCCTCAAAATGGTGATAACAATAGTATGGACCTCAACCTCAAGTGTCAATGTAAGTATTAAGTTGGACAGATTTAGTTCTTCTTACATGTTAAGCATTCAACAACTATCTATTATTATTACAAAATTATTTTGAGTCCTACAGTTGCTAAGAATTTCTTTTTATGGAAGTCTCCAAGTGAATGGTTTGAATCAAACAACGTGGAGCGGGGCAAGCTGCACAGAACAAACACTTGATCTTCCTTTTCTGCATTTCTAGACTACCTCAGCTAAGGTGAAGGTGAAAATATTAGAGGCTGAGAACAGAGTTAATGCTCATGGACAATCACTTAGGGGAATTTAAAAATCAGTGAGTCAAGGTTTAATTATTGTAAATAGGATGGAAGATGCTTATTAACCAGAGATGAAAAGAACAGGTATTTCGGTTAAATATGCTATAGTTTTAATTTATTAAGACAATTAAGAAAAGAAACATTTTTTAAAAACATAAATGCTTCTATTACGAAAAAATAATCAGTGACCTTTCAAAGGGCATTAGAACCAGTTACAACTATGACATACTTATTTGGCTTCTAATACCCGTAATAAACAAATAATGGAGGGATCTAATTATCAGTTAATGTGGCCTGATCAGTGAAATGCTTTATTTAAGACTTTGGGATAAAATGATTTTCCATTATATTTATCTTGTTACTTTACTTAATAATCTCAATAGTGTTAATAATAAATATAAGTGGTTTCAGCATACATGACAAGCATTGAAGATAAATATGATAAGTAATAACAAAAATTGTCCATTATCTTCAAACTGTGCCAACCACTTTATTTTTCAACCTCAAAGAAATTATAGTTCTCCGTCAGGGGTTATTTTTTATTCCCATTTCTCTGAATAACCTTGCACAAAAAACAAACAGATCACCTGGAGAGTCCTTACCAATTTATTTTTCATGAATCAGTTACAGCTACCAGATCAGCCCAAAACGAGGGATAATCACATAAAGATGATAGCTGACAGTTCAAAGTTAGGTCTTAGAGCTAGAACATTAATTCTATCTACCAGCAAATTTATATTAGTGTGGAAGTGAAAAGAGAGTACTACTAAACTGAAACCACTTGAAATAATTTAGGCAAAGAAACAAAAGCAAAGACTTTCGGCAGAACCTTGGTCAGTCCTAAGTTAAATATTTCTGTTACTTCTAAATAATTCAAGAATTTACATAGCTGATTTTTATAATGAATCTTGGTGCAAAATGTTGATACATTATTTAGGATCTTTTCCACCTTTGTTATGATTTTAGTTTAGCAACCACCTCTGAGGAGGAGAACTGGGGTATTGGGGCCACAGTCCAGAAAAACTCCAGATAATAGCTAGCACCAAAGTAAGGACATGTTTAACAGTCCAGACATTCTAGCAGTCCAACTAACTTCACGGGATGCAGAACACCCCTGTTAGCCCATGGAATTAGAAGAACTAACAAATTATTGTTTTAAGGCACTAATGGTGGAGGTAGTTTGTTATGAAGCAATATATGACCCAAATAGAAACTCAAAGAAGTTAGTGGTTTACTCTTTTCCCCCCATAGTCCTAAATTTTTTTCAGTGGTTTACTTTTAATTGATCCCATCTAGTGAGTAAAAACTGAGATTAGATCACTGGTCTCTAGATAATTCAGTGGTTCTCAACCTGTGGGTCGTGACCCAGAGCAATTGTATTAAAGGGCCATGGCGTTAAGAAGGTTGAGAACCACTGACATAATTAGTCCAATATACTTTTCCTCCATATAATGCTTTCTTTTCTGAACTAGTGAATCCAGACATTAGAGAAAAGCCTAGCTTTCAAGCAACATGCTGCCCTTTCACTGACAGTAAAGAAGCACATGTTTCTGTTAACACACACACATGAGGAACTATGAAACGTAAAACCAAATTGGGAAACCAACTGTCCACAGTTGGTTGTTTTTATTTGTACCTCAGTGAGCCAGCTACAGTTTTTTCCTAAGGAGAAAATGATTACTTGAACAGTTAAGAAGCTTCTTATACAGAATAATCATGTTTTATTCATTTCCTTTTCAGATGACTTTTGATGGAAACTTTTTTCACTTCCAACAATACTAAATTTGAAAGCTACAGAAGGCAGAAGCTGTGAATAACACAGGTATTATCTGTGTACCCCTATCAATCCTAGCTTGAGAGCATACTCATGTATTAGATAATAAGCAAGGTCCTTATTCTTAGTGATTTTCCCATGGTTACAGGAAAGTCAGCTACAAAGTGTAAACATTAGGCCTGAATCCAGATCTCTTATCTCCTAAGAAATTTTGACACATGAGAATTCTTTTCTTCTCGTACAAGCTGACTAATCTTACAAGAGATTTCAGCAACAGGGAGCCAGTGGTTAACATCATACATAATACATGTATGCCTATTTACATATATATGTAGTCCTATTTCAAATGTCATGAAAAATAACACTTGGATTTGGTCCTTGTATATTTATCATCATTTGTTGTTCATAAAAATACAAGGTAGATTAAACTTGATCATTTATTTTAACCAGAAAAATAGAAACTCTATTTATCCTTTTTATCCTTTTTGCTGCTTACTGGCTGTCCAGGCTCCCCAACTCCAATTGGTCCTGGAGCACCTTGTCTTCCTTCTTGGCCTCTTTCTCCCTAAGAGAGAGAAATAATAGAATTAAAATTTGAGTTTTAAAATAATGAATAAACATAGCACAAAATGCTCTGGAGGTTCTAAAAGGATAACCAGCACAACAGTCAAACGTTTCAAAAATCCTAGAGAAGGAGAAATGGCTCAAATTTAGGTGAATTTAAACGAGCAATTAAGTGAAATGTTCAGCATCTCTTTCTGCCTAAGGAAGAGCACGCTCTTCTTTTACAAAACGTTGTGCAGAAATTGGCAAAATGGACTATGTGGCAATTCATTTGGTAACTGAGATGACCAGGTCAATAGTGCAGGTGCTGTGCCCTGCCCCCTTGTCACCATGCGGCAGTGTCACTTTCTCCAAGCTCTGTTTCACACTGCAGCTCCTTCAAAACCCTTCTTCAATAACTATGCATATAAACTCCACCTTCCCTGTAGGCTCAATGTGCTTATTGTTGAAATGCCATACATGATGACACCTGATGACATTTAAAGCACTCTGTACTGTTCTCAATTTCAATCCTGCATCAAAGTCTTACTGCCTCAACCACAAGAAAAGCCATTCAAGATAAGCACTTCTAAATGCAGAATACAAATGTCTTCATACAATAACCAAGAAAATCCCATGAAGGTTATGTCTAACAGTTGGATGAAAATATTTCACTTTGTATATGAAGCCAGCACATTGTACCCCACGATTGCACTAATGTACACAGCTATGATTTAATTAAAAAAAAAAAAAAGATAAGCACTTCTGGCCAGTCATCTCCTGCCTGCTGCAGAGCACTCCAGGAGGGATGTTCTCTCTCTTTCTAATTCTCTACAAACCTCTGTCAATATTGACTTTTTCAGTGCCATGGTCTGTCTAGCCTCAGACCCTCTGTGTTTATTTAATGTGAGTGGTGAAAGTTGCTGTGTTAAGGTGTTTCACTGCCCAGTAACACATTTGCATGTGAATGTGTAAAGTCCAAGAAAGTCCATGAAAACTTAATAAAATTACACACACAGTGGTGAGAGGGTGAGTATCTGGAGATAAACTAATTTTTCATTGCAACTAAATAAAAAAATTCATTGATTATTCTTGTGGTAACTCCCACTGAGGAGGGCATTGCAGTGTCCAAGCACGTAACATAAGTCACTTTCACAGGAAGCCTCCTTTCATCTACTAGGGTTAGGCCTAACAGAGTTCAGATCATAGGTACCCAAGCCCCTATAATAAATTCAATAATTATCAATGGCAGAGAGAACAGTATCTTTACCTTAATGCCTTGCTGTCCAATACCAGGAGCTCCCGGAGGACCGTAAGGACCAGGAGGACCCGGCTCACCCTAGGAAGAGACAGCGATGTCAGATCAACAGCGTAGTGCTTACTGAGCAGCTCTTAGACTTATAGTGTTGCAGTAGGGAATTTGAGGGCAACAACACCATCTTGTACATGGTCCCTGCCCCCAATAGTTTATAATCCATTTAGAAAGACAACACAGACCCAGGGAAAATTATCCACAAGGCACAGTAATGACAGGATCTAGGGCCACAATGTTTCTAAGGGCACATAAAAATGTTTCAATTTCAACTTTTTAATCAGATTTTTAAATGAACATAATGATGAAACAACAATGAATCAAAACAGGACTATATTCGCCTTTATGTCAATTCAGCCATAAAATTTAATTTTTAGTATTTTTTATGGAAAGGACCCACAAAGGCAAAAGTTTTCAGGATCCATAAAAGTCATAATGCAGTCCTCACTCACTCATTCACTCATCTTTGTTAAGTGCTCTGGTGAACTTGCTTTCTACCATATATCTATTTCCACCACTACCCCCTTCCATCCCTGCTGACAGAAACACTGCTTTGTTGGGGTCGGAGGGCAGCAGCTCTTAGCTCTCAGAGATGGAAGATGAATTGTAATTGGTCGTAGGCAAGGTTAGCACCTCCTTTTCCTTTGTCACTGATTGGTCTAGGTTGGTCATATAGGTCAATTCTGACCAAGGATATCTGAGAGACCTTACTGGCTGCAAAAGAGAAATATTTTGTATCTACCTCTTCTTTCCCACCTACAGATGTGATAATGATTTTGTAACTATGAGTCAGCAATCCTTAGGATGAAAGCCAACAATTGAAGAGGATAACACAGAAAAAATTGAAAGGAGCCTAGCTCCTGGATAACCTCACTGAGCAGCCGATCCAACCATGGACCTCCTACCTTGAAACAATTTTTTACTCAATAGCAAGAGTTGTTTGATTTAAACCACTATTAGTTAAGATTTCTGTTACAAGAAGCCAGAACATTTTTAGTTAATACAGCTCCTACTGTGTGGGAGGCCCATGATAGAATTCGGGTATGTTAGAATTGGATGAGACCATGCACTCAAACCCTTACATTTCATAGGTCAGGAACCTGAGTGCAGAGAGGTCACCTGGCCTGCCCATAGACACCTCTGTATCCTTCACACAGCTCCTCTCTGCAGTTCTCTCAGGCTTCTGGCCTTGTGGTATAATGATAGGGTAAAAGAGAGTGGCTACTGATTCTGGTTGCTTTTACTATAATGCTAATAGAATAATGTATCTTCATTGTAAACTTTGCTACATTAGAAAGCATAAATACAAAGAAAATTATTAATTACCAATCTATAATTACTATTAATTTTGGGGATGTTTCTACTTTCTTTATATTGACACTCACACCTTTAATTTATCCTAAGGAAGATTTCTGAATACTTTCATTTGAGTTAATGACTACTTGCAATTAAAAATTTCATTCAACCTAGAGATTTCCCTCTTCGTGCTTGTACTACCCAACAATAAAATGAAACAGTAAATTGAGACAAGCCTTCTCTCAAATTAAAGGAAATGAAGGATTGTCACTCATGTCTCAAGTTCCTCCAGAGGCTTATGCTTTTGGTGGGGACACACAGAAACCAGAGCAATGTTCTGTTCATATGGTAGAGGCATTGCTTTACGAAAGTGTGCCAACTTTGACCAGTTGTAGTGCAGAAAGAGAAGAAGGGTCAAAGTTAAACCTGCTCCCCAAAAGATATGCCTGGGCTTAAGATGAATTAAAAGAAAGGAAACCTATTTCAAAATCAGTTGTCAGAATTTATGATTCTTTGGAATGTAAGTGGATCGAATTCTAAAGTGCCTGCCATTCATCCTGTTGAGTACAAGTCAATCTGGCACATACATCAACTTGCATTTTTTCTAGGGTCATACTTGTTTTTCTATAAGGATTAAATATAGAGCAGCCAGGCAACTTATTATACATGTTCTTAGTCCATTATACATGGACTCTCTCTCTCTCTTTATAAAAATCAGATATAAAAGTTCTCTCTAAATCAGAAGTTGTTTTCTTAAAGTTTAAGTGTTAGAGAATATTCAGCTGCCTAGAGATTCCAAATTTCTACTTCAAAAGCATTTTTCTTGTGTTCTCCACTCAAGTTGGAGTCTCCTTGTCAGTTATACAAGTCACAAATGGGTGACATTTCTATCATTCACCAAATGAAACCAAGTACTTGCTCTGTGGAGGGCCCTGAAGTAAATAGGGAGAAGTTTAAGACACAGTCCCTACACTTAAGGGACAAGTGTAAAAAATAAAACAGACAAAACACACCATTAAAAAATACAAAACTGGTAATAATATAAGGCCTTGAGTTGCTCACTTATTCCACTTATTCCATTAATTTTCTTTTCTCTTTTTCTTTTTTCTTTCTTTCTTTTTTTTTTTTTTTTTTTTTTTTTTTGCAGTTTTGGCCAGGGCTAGGCTTGAACCCACCACCCCCGGTATATGGGGCTGGTGCCCCACTCCTTGAGGCACAGGCGCTGCCCTCCATTCATTTTCTGTCCTTTTTATATGCAGCTTTGGTTCTGTAATGTCAGAAGACATTTAAATTATACATTTGGTGGAGAATTTGAGGGTTTAGGTGTTTGGGGGTTGTTTGTTTTTAGTAGTGAAAGCTCTGCCTATGTAGTACTGATACTGGATTTTCGTCTTCAGTAGGTCCTTGGTCTCCCTGATCTGAAGAATGAATCCACAGACCACAGATCAGTGGATTTATTTTATGGAAAAGAATACAGAGACAAAAACACCTAAGCTCCTAGCAGAGAGAAAAACCCAAGAGGGAAGAAAGCTCTCTCTCTCTGGGTTCTTTGTCCAAGGGCATATTTATAGTCACATGGATCCTCTGTAGTTACATATGGCCAGGACTTGGAAATAAATGAATGGATACAGTCCCTTTTGTTCCCAGGCCTAGGAAACCTACAAGAAATTGACCAGGTCTAGGAAACTTACATGAAATTGACCAGGCCTAGGAAATGGGGGGGTTCCTTCTTCAGCCTTAAGTGCAAGGGGAGGGAGACACTAAGGCACTGGTGTCTTCCCAGCAGTAGTTTGACCCCTCTGGCTACTGAAGCCTCCTGCTGGGCGCCCCCCCAACCCACCCACCAGCCTGCTGGATCCTCTGCCAGCTGCACTCAGCTCCACTGAGCTGGCTTGGGTGCCACCCACCCTGCATCAGTACTTTTCTGATGTTTGTTCAGAAACAAACCAAGGCCAGGCATGGTGGATCATCCCAAGCACTGTAAAAGGCTGAATTAGGAGGATCCCTAGAGCCTAGGAATGCAAGGTTGCAGTGAGGTATGATTGTGTTACTGCACAGCCTGGACAACAGAGCAAGACTCTGTTGCAAAAGAAAGTGACAGAAAGAGAGAGAAAGAGAAAAAAGGAAGGGAGGGACGGAGGGAGGGTGGAAAGAGGGGAGTTCAGGAGGACGGACAGGAAGGGAAGGAAGAGAAGAAATTGATCAAGAGCATAGGTTGGTGATAAGGAATTGATTTAATTGTTACCTTGAAAATGTGTGAACCAGGAGAATCAAGAGGAAAAGCAACTATCTTACCCTTTGGCCCATGAGCTTCCTTTATTCTTGGCCAAGTACCAATAGCAACTGAGAAATTTCTCAATATTGCTTTTTCAAGGGAATTATAGGGATCAAAGGTTGCAGGGGCATTGTTTTTCTTTACCTAATCTTAGCCCCTTAGCAATGCAAATTCATGTTTCCCTTGCTTACATTATTTCTCAGGAGCCTGACATCTCAACAAAGGGTCCACAGACCACCATTGGCCTACAGTTACTGTTTATTTACTATGTGTTTCCCCTTCCCCTTTCCTACAAAAAAGGTCGTAGTGATCCTGATTGTAAATTAGGATATCTGGGTAAGACAGAATAGGGAGATAAGAGTCAGGGCTTTAGTAATTGGTGGATCCACACTTAACGGTGCATCATAGAAGGGTACAGGTGAAACTTACTAGATGTAGAATATAAATTTCTGCACACGATAACTAAGACAATGCCATGAAAGCTATGTCAACCATTTTGATGAAAATATTTCAAACTATATATAAAACCAGCACATTGTACCCCATGATTGCATTTATGTATACAACCATGATTTAATAAAAAAAAAAAAAAAAAAAAAAAAAAAAGAGTCAGGGCTTTAATTAGTCTGATTTTCTGAGAATTTGCCAAGACAATATAGTTCTGGTAAAACTCCATAACTGATTTCTTTTCCATTAATATTCCTGCCCCAGCCCTCACCAACACACACACACTGAGTGCCCTCAGTACTACTAATTATTTCACTACTCTACTTTTGTTAGCCATTTACCAAGAGGGAAGTACAACAAAGAGGACTGAGTTAAAATGGGTCGTCCAGAAATCCATTTCTCATGACCTCCGTATGAGTGTCAGCATATGTGGGGAAGCGAGGAGGTTAAATGGACCACCTTGACCCTCCTCAGAAATCAAGAACACCCATGCTATGGGCCTCAAGGGCAGAGAAAGCCAAGGTTTAATAAAACCTATCGCTTATAAAGCACTGCCCTGACACTTTTATATATATTATCTCATTTAATCGTCTAACAATCCTAGGAATTAGGAGTTTTTTTACATTTTATGCTGTGGGAATATAATCTTTATTTTTAATTCAAATTTCAGCACGTGTGGAATCACAGGAGTCATTCAGAGCGGTGGAATCCTGGTTCTCTCCTTTACTAACAACTTGAGCTTTTGCAAGATCCTCATATGCAAAATGAGGATAATTATATCTACCCTGCAGCATTTTGAGAGGATTCAAGATATTATCTGTCAATCATCTAAGTCATAACCAGTCTCACAGTTGCTATTTAACATGTATAGATTCAATTGTTATTCACCAGCCCTTGATTGAGCACCAACCTGATACTAGGTGAATAACAATTTATGTCTATAATTAACTACCAGGTTACATAATTAGACACATAAATCAGATTGCACCTGCACTTTGCAAAAGTTTGCAATCTGGCTGGGGAGACAAATGAATATGAAACTAAATACAAGCAGGTGAATTAGCTATAATAAAGATATTAACAGAGTAAGATTCTGAGGCAGTAATGTTCAATTCTGCCTTAAGGAATTGGGAAGGTTTCATATGGCAGAGGAGATAATTAATAGTCTGAACAAAGATGTAGGAATCGTAGCTAATCTTACAGGAAAGAAAGGGGACAAAAGTTCAGTAAGAGTGATTGCATTAATGTACACAGCTATGATTTAATTTAAAAAAAAGTTCAGTAAGAGGAAAGAGTATGAAGCATAAAGTAATGTGACACATCCAAGGGACAGCAAGAGTCCTGTGGGCCCAGGGAACCAGAAATGTGACAACAGGGTCACTGTCTGGCTCAGTATTGTCCAATGGAAATCTACAGTGAGCCACATATGTAATTTAAAATTTTCTAGTAATCATAGTAAGAAGTTTAAAAAAAACCAACTAAATTATAATAAATAATACATTTTACTTAACCTGATAAATCCAAAATATTATCATTTTGACATGTAGTCGGTATTTTGAAAATACTAATCATTATATTTTTTACTATTTTTAACCCTAAGTCTTTGAAATCTGATATGTATCTTATACTTAGAGCACATCTCAATCTGGACTAGCCACAGTTCAAGTGCTCAGTGGCCACATGGGGCTGCCGCGTTGGACAGTAGGGGTTTAGAGCAGAAACTCAGATGAGAACCATATACTGGCATTAAAGTAGGGTGGGAGGAGAAGATACATTGAGGCCTTGCACAGAGTTGGAGGAAAAGAGAATTTCAAAAAGGACTCATCATTTCCAAAGACAGATTCGTATCTTTGATTCTTAGACCTGGGCATCTTCCAGTGTTCTCTATCTCAGGGAGGAGCACCGAAATCTCTCCTGAACCACACCAAAACCTAGGGGCCATTCTTGACACTTCCAAATCCCTCCCTCACCATATGCAATGCATCTCCAACAATTGTCAATATATCTCCTAAATCTCTCAAATCTACCTTCCTCTGCCATCTTCTACCACACCTCTACAGTCTACACCAAATTAAAATTACCTCTTGTCACACTACAACCAAGTCCTTAGTATTCCACCGCAGGCACTCTAGCATGTTCTAATTAATTTCCACTACTGCTGCTCAAGCAATCTTTTAATTTTAATTGTAATCTGAGTAAAGCCTCCCAAGGACTTTCCCTTTGCTCATGCTCCATACGGAGCTCTCTCCAAGGCCCTGCATGGTGTAGTCCTGCAGCTCTGCTGTCCTTTTGCCATCAGTCGCTTCTCATGCACCACCCTATTCCTGTACTTACTTCCTCCCTCCTGTAACAGGGTCTTTGCACATGCTATTCCTTCTGTCTGGGATGCTCTGATCACTCTCTTAGTCATTCTTACTTATCTTTCAGACCTTATTTTAAGTAACATAGATTCAAAGAGGATGTCTCTGATTGAGTAAAAACCCTATTGTAGTCATTATAATATTGGTAGCACTGTTTTTGCCTTTTGCTGAGCGTTCATGTGGTTACAACTTCACATTTCTAGGTATGTTGCTATGTCTCTCTCCTAGGCACTAGGAGAGGATTCAGTGAATTTGCTCTGCTACACATTTTCCATGCTTAGCTAATTACCCTCACTTACTCAGTCATCTACTCACCAAACACTCACTGAGCATCGACTAGGGAGCAGGAAGTGGGCTAGTTTGGGGGAAACCCAGTCTAGGCTGGGGGAGTTGTAGGTCTGTAAATGCTCTTCTGGTTCCCTCTAGTTCACTAAGGTTTCCAACCAGAAGCAACTGCACATAAGTTACATAATGATATCAAGTCCCTATTACACAGTTTCTCCTACAGATTCACTCAGACACAATTAACCTTTTTTATTTTCAACTGAAAGAATGATGAAACCGCAATAAAAGACCTAAAATTACACTGTGAGGAAAGTTCAACACTCCCTATCCATGACATTGGCTCTCCCCAAAAGCAAACCTTTCCTTTCCCTAGGATAATAAATAACTAAGGGTTATCAGAGTCTGAATTGTTTGAGGACAGAACTTTACTTTTTTCTTAGATAATGTAATTATAAAAATAATCTAATCATATCGTAGGTTATTCTTAACATTGGAAAGATGTTTTAGCTATTTCTTTTTTTTTTTTTGTAGAGACAGAGTCTCACTTTATCGCCCTCAGTAGAGTGCCGTGGCGTCACACTGCTCACAGCAACCTCCAATTCCTGGGCTTAGGCAATTCTCTTGCCTCAACCTCCCAAGTAGCTGGGACTACTGGTGCCCACCACAATGCCTGGCTATTTTTTTTCTGGTTGTTGCAGTTTGGCCAGGGCCGGGTTCAAACCAGCCACCTCGGTTTATGAAGCCGGTGCCCTACTCACTGAGCCACAGGCACCGCCCTGTTTTAGCAACTTTTAAAAATCATTTCCCAGATACCTCTAGTATCAACTTTAATATTTTAAATCTGTTTTTTTTTTTTTGAGACAGAGTCTCACTTTGTCACCCACGGTAGAGTACTGTGGCATCACAGCTCATAGCAACCTCCAACTCTTGGGCTTAAGCGATTCCCAAATAAAAGAAAGTGGCCAGTGAGCATGAAAGCGGCCAGTGAGAATGGTTTAAGAATGGCCACGATATATCTTTTGCTGAAATTCAGTGAAGTGATGACTCTATGCAGAGGCCTGGGAGAAAAGTCAGGAAAAGATACTTTTTTTGGAAAGAAGAGGGAAGGGACAGGAAGCTAATGTTTATCAAGTACTTGTTAGATCAAGTTCCATTTTTAGCACCCTAATTTCTCTTATCTCAGAGGAAGTATTGTCTAATAAAAGACTTGTTTTTAGAAAACATATCAATATAGACTCATTAGTATAGATTAGGGTTGTGAAAACACTTAACTGCTTAATAAAAATTACCAACACTAGTGGCAGTTACTATGTAATAAGTGCTGCTCTAACTGTGTGACTTATAGTCATTTCCTCACCCCTGGTCTAAGAGGTAGGTACTACTCTATCATTAACCTACCATGTGCATGAGAAACTGTCACATGGACGTGAAGTAACTTGCCCATGTTACACAGCTAATAAAATACAGGGCTGAGTTTTGACCCCCACTGTCTGGCTTTAGAGCCAATGTTCTCTAACACTATGACCAACTATATCTTGAGACTTCTCAATTCCTTTCTTAAAGTATTTCAAACATCATTTGATTGCAGACCAATTTCATATCCTTGTTATAAGAAGAAAAACACAAAGGTCATGGGACTGTAAACTAATAATATGACCTTTCTGGAAGAAAGTATGGAGAATCCTCAAAGAACACAAATTAGACCTCCCATTTGATCTTGCAATCCCATTCCTAGGCATCTACCCAGAAGAAAAAAAGTCATTTTATCATAAGGACATTTGCACTAGACTGCTTATTGCAGCTCCGTTTACAATCGCCAAAATGTGGAAACAACCGAAATGCCCACCAATCCAGGAGTGGATTAACAAGCTGTAGCATATGTATACCATGGAATACTATTCATCCATTAAAAAAGATGGAGACTTTACATCTTTTATATTATGCTAGATGGAGGTGGAACATATTGTTCTTAATAAAGCATCACAAGAATGGGGAAGCAAGAATAAAATGTACTCAATTTTAATATGAAGGCAGATTGACTTGAACCTGTTTTATCTCTATATATCAAGATAACAGGGAGAAGAAAGGAAGTCAATTGTCCAGTTTATGCAGATAGAGGAAGAGCTCACTCGAATGATTTTTGATCTTGAACGGCCTATAACTCAAAATATTATTTATACCAAAAAGTTGTATTTTGGGGTGAAATTTCCTGAGCTCCTGCAAAGTCTACTTGGATCAGTAGTATTGTCAGGAAATTAGTAGAAAAGGTAATATAAATTATAATTGGCTGCAATGGGATCACATAAGATAACACTATATGTAAATCAATAAGTAAGATATACTGAGTTTGGAACCACCATTTATTTACATCTCCAATTAAAATCTTTTTTTGAATACTTAAGTGACAGAGAAAACCACAGTTCATATATTCTACCTACTTGTGCTTTCTGAAATAGACTCTACAATAACAAAAAAGTGGTGAAGAATATAATAAAAATTATAGTACTGTACCAGATTTTAGGAATTCAGCTCTAGATTGCTGTCAGGTCAAACCAAATAATATTGACACTGTTTGACCATGTTTTAAAAAATAGTAATTCAAATGATTCAACTAATAGGAAAGTCAGACTTCATCGTATATAACAAAATCTAAGGAGTTGTGTGTCATTTTCTCTAAAAGTAAGGCCCAGTCAGCAGCCTCTTAGAAGAGCTTCTGAGAATCACAGGTAGCTCCGGTAGACACAATTTGGGCTTCTCCAGCACAAAATGAGTTGCTAGAAAATATTGGATGGACACTCTCCATTAATCTAAGAACAAAGACCTTGATTTATTAAAGGAAATACATACAACAATGTGATATGTTTCTTAAAAAGTTATTCTTAGAGGCTAGGAGGAGAATGAAAATGAGGAGTTATTGTTTAATAAGTACAGCGTTTATGTTGGAATGATGAAAAATTGGGGGTATAGATAGTAGTGACGGGTATACAACATTGTGAATGTATTTAATACTACCCATTAAGTTGTACACTTACAAATGGTTCAAATAGTAAATATTATGTATATCTTTCCACAGGGGAAAGAAAAGTCTTATCATTGGAATAAAATTAATTCTTCCAGCTGCAAAGTTGCTATTAAAACTCATGTGAAATAATATAGAACATTGATGTAATTACAAAAAAAGAAAAATTCTGACATCCCCCTGAAGACATTACAGTGGCAGATTCTGTTCCACATTAGTTCCCAGTTTGAATAGGCATGAAGGTTAATCTCAGCAACTTCATGAGAAATGTTGGCTGCTTTTTAGGTTCCTAAATGCTTTTACTTTGTCCATCAGAGCTTTTACTTCGACAACACACACATATACATGAGGATAGCCCATCTGCTGAGAACCACATGCATCAGCAATTTGGGAATGCAAAGCATCGACCTTGAAGCCATTGGCTGACATCCACATGTTCTGGCAGCCACTTCAAATTGTCATGATCAGTTGTCTCATGTCAAACAAGTTAATAAGCTCATTTAGAGTCTTCGTGGTCAGAAGTGCATGTAAGTTAAAGCCCTTTCTACAAGAATTGCTGGATTACTAATGATTCCTTCCCTTTAATTAAGCCCAGAACAGAAATAGCATTTAAACTCTGTTATCTCTGAAGGAAAAACCTTTACATAGTTTGGCAGCTTAGCTATGATTCTTCATTTAACAGATATTCATAATTAAAATTGTAAAGGGATTCTTCCTATGCACTGAGCAGCCACAGTCTTGTTCACAGTTGTTAGCCTGCCAGAAGAACCAGAGAGTACATTATCATTTTCGGACAACTAGAAAAGCTAGAATGTTTAAGAACCCTATACTTAAAATGTTTTACATGAAGCCAAAATATAGTCATTCTGTTAAAAAAGTTATGAACTTTAAAAAAGTTTGTTTGATTAATTATTCTTTACTAGGAATTATAGATATCTACATATGTTTCACTTGACTTACTTCACATCAGGTTATGAGGGATTATATATCATTAAAAAAATAATTATTTAGATGGTGAAAAGCAACATCATAAGGGTAGGAGAGTGTTTGGTTTTCCAGTTGTGTGAAAGGTGAAATATCAATGCAAGATGCTTGTTTGAGGAGAAAGTTTAAAATTCTTTATAGTTTTGTATATTTGTAGCATTGAATATGTCCAAACCACAACTGGAAATATTGGTTAAGTTGAATAGGTTGACCTACCAAAGCTACTAAACTAACCCTACACCAACAAATGTTTAAATAATGACCAAAACAAAAATGTATTTTTAAAACTACTAAATTTTCACTAATGAATTTTCTGTTCTAATGAAGATATTGACATTGTAGAAAACATGGCTCTAAGTTGTATTTTTGAAACTGTAAATACATTTTAAGTTTTCATGACACTTTTAAAAGAAAGTAGAAGTATAAATAAGACAGATCATCTAATGCACAAGAAGATTTTAATGGGTTTTGTCAGCCCTATTCTGTTTGTCTTCACTACTCAAACATGTTGGAAGACTAATCGAGATTCCTGACTACTACATCCTTCTGCCTGATTCCTTCCACAATCTATCGCCATCTCCCTACCCTTTCCATTGAAGTTGCTCTTTCAAAGCTTTCCAATAACCTCAGTATTGTCAGATGAAGTTACCACCTAGGCAACTATTTATGTGACCCGTCTCCAGTATGATACTGTTGACCATTCTATTTAAAACCTTATATTCAAAAAAAAATAAAAAAAATAAAACCTTATATTCAATGAATGAATATTCATTCATTTATTCAAGAAACGGTTGTTGCTTAACTTGAATGTGTGTGAATGAGTATGCATGGCATAATTTTTGATCTCTTAGATAGCAGTGGTTTTGACCCATTGCCACTAGATCTTTTGCTTTAGACTTCTATAAAACAGTGTAGGGCCTTCCTATATCTGTCCAACTCTTCTACCAATGGTTGCTATCTGAAAAAGCCTAGGAATGTTCAGAGGTATAATACATCGAAGCTAAAAAGGACAGAAATTAATGAGTACACTTCCAGCTGCCAGAAGGATCTGCGTGTGCATTCCTAGCACCGCATCTGAAAGGATGACACTAGCCTTCTTGCTAAAACTGATCTCTTTTCACAGAGCATTTTGTTCTGCAGGGATGTTTACCAGGCTTACAGTTTTTATTTCAGTGCCTGTACATTGAGCTATTATTTTTTAAATCTCTTCACTAGTATATCATCTACATGAAAACCATTTCCTGTGCTTGAGAACCTCAAAAACTGGGATGGAAGCTTGACAGAATATGGTTAGGAAGAGGAGGGTATCCAAAAATTGAGGTGTGGTGTGAACCTTGGAATGAGCTAAAGATTTCATTTACCCCATATCCTCCTCATGAAGCATAGTTCAGTTTATTCATTAATACTGTCTTTCATTGATTTGGGGGTGGAAGTTTATTTCACTAGAGATTATTTACCCTGATGTATCCATTTCCAAAACTGGACCAATCTGATGCTATTTCTTTGTGGGTTTTATAACATCTGAGAAACCAAACTGACATAAAGTAAGACCAAGTCCCATATGTGAAAGGAAGGATGTTCAGTTTCTTGCACTAGAATGTAGAGCAAGAAGAAAATGCTTAGGACGGTGCCTGTGGCTCAGGGGCTAGGGCACCGGCCCCAGATACTAAGGGTGGCAGGTTCAAACCCGGCCCCTGACAAACTGCAACAAAAAAAAAAAAAAAAGAAAGAAAGAAAGAAAATACTTAAGATAAAAACCCTGCAGGAAATATTAGGAATGTCCTCAAGCAGAACCACGACAGGTGTTAGGAGAAAGGAAGTGATTATTTTTTTTTTATCTTTATCATTAAATCATAGCAGTGTACAACTGGATTAAATGTTTTCTGAGAGGACACTGATGAAGAGAGGTCAGGGCAGAATTGATGAAAACATTGCAGAAAATCATAGAATTGTGCATCAGAATTGATTTCTAATTGTCAAAAGCATATCAGACCAAGTAAATATCAATAGAGAAACAGTTGGGAAAATCTTTTTTTATTTTATTTTATTTTATTTTATTTTATTATTAAATCATAGCTGTGTACAATAGTGCAATCAAGGGGTACAATGTGCTGGTTTCATATACAATCTTAACTATTTTCATCAAACTGATTAAAATAGCCTTCCTGGCAATTTCTCCATTATTATATGAAGACATTTGTATTCTGCATTTAGCAAGGTTCACCTGTACCCTTCTAAGATGCACCATAGGTGTGGCCCCACCAA